>JAPPVO010000059.1:137347074-137636023 GCA_030407325.1 Camellia japonica | reverse complement strand
TATTTTATTTATCTATCAAACAATCTTGGTGAGCTTTGATTTTTATTTATGTATTATCTACTTTTAAAAAAGAAAAAATTCCTTTCAAGCTTTTGTCTTCGGAGGAAATGTGCTGGTATTGTGATTGGCAATTTCTTGAAAGTCATTGCTGATTATTTCTATAATGAAACTTTTCTTTTTCAGGCAGTTGATATATTGAGACAAGACTACGAACCTTCGGATGTAGACATCCTATATGCCGAGGGTGTTACTTCATCCAATGGGCTTGCTTGTTTGGACTTCTCATTTCCCCATTCAGCACCTGACATCGACACGGACACTGCTGATCAGCATGATTCTCTGCTCAGGTTGGCACTAATGTAATTTTATTTATTTATTTATTTTTAAGACAGGTGCCTTGCACTTAAGGCTACGCATACCATTACTTAGATTTCATGGACTAAGGTACATTTGTCAAATGGGGTATGTGTCTAGGCAACTGATTTGTCTAATCCCTAAGATTGACATGTGGACACTGCTGAGGAATCACCATAACCATTCTTCCCTTTACTTTAAATTTCGTGAAATGATGTTAATATCCAAAATTGCTCATTAGATGTGGTAACTTTGAGCTCATTTTTGAAATTTTCTTGTAATAAAAGAGTTAAAGAGAATTACACAGAAATTGTCTTATGTATCCTGGAGTCAATAAGGTATACATTCTTGTATTCTGCTGGATGCTATTTTTAGCTCTTTGGCAGTAGACATTTGTTTGACACATCTAATAGTCATACCTATGTTATGTTGTATTAACAGTGTCATTATGGCATAGATCACAATCACTAATCAGCTTTCATTATCCAAGTTTCTAGAGTACAACTTATTTATTTATTTTCTCTCTTGTTTTTGTTTTTGGTGCCCTTGTATTTGATAGAGGTGGTGTAGTTTTTTTGTGACATTAATTTTGCATCTCTTGATTCTCAGATACCAATTAATCAGACTACAAGCAAGAGGGTTTGGAGAAAATTGCAAGTGGTTAGAAATGTTTGAAGATGTTCGAATTGTCATTTTCTGTGTTGCCTTGAGTGATTATGACCAGTATGCTATTGACGGAGATGGGGCTTTGGTGAACAAGATGTTACTGAGCAAGAAGTTCTTCGAGAACATTGTTACTCACCCAACCTTCGATCAGATGGACTTCCTTCTGATACTTAACAAATTTGACATGTTCGAGGAGAAGATAGAACGGGTTCCTCTGACGCAGTGTGATTGGTTCGATGATTTTCATCCAGTGATGAGTCGTTATCGCTCCAACAGCAACAGCAACAGCAACAACATCAACAACAGCCCTTCCCTTGGCCACCTGGCTTTCCATTACATTGCAGTTAAGTTCAAGAGGCTTTATTCGTCTCTCACTGATCGAAAATTGTATGTTTCTATGGTAAAGGGTTTGGAGCCTGACAGTGTTGATGGAGCTCTTAAATATGCACGGGAGATTCTGAAGTGGGATGAAGAGAGACCCAACTTCAGTTTGAGTGAGTACTCAGTTTATAGCACGGAGGCAAGCTCTTTTTCTCATTGATGATGACAGAAATCAGAGAAGGCTTGTAAATGGACTTTATTGCCGGTGTATATAAAAGGGTTATGTATATGAGCTAGAGGAGGTTAAAATATAACAGCACAAGTCCTTGTTTGTTTGTTGCATGAGCTATTGCAGTTGTAGGATTATCAAGAACAGGTCGGTGAAATGCTGTTGCAGTTGTAGGATTATCAAGAACAGGTCCGTGAAATGATCTTTCGTACCTTTGCGTATTGTTGAGCAATGCCAGATTTTTTGTTATCTGCTCGGTGTAACTTGTGTAGTAGGGATGTGATGTTGGGATTCAATTCAACAATATTCAATTGAGATATAAGATGTACTTCTGGCCTTGTAGGTCCAGTAGTACCCAATTGGTCTCTCTCGAGATTGATGTTAGTGTTCAATTTCTCTAAAAATCATTTTGTCTAGGATGAAAATGCTGGTGATTTTTGTAAGTATTGCTATCTTGTGTGTAGATTTCAGTTTTATGGAAGATGATTTGATAATGGAGAGGCTGACATAATATGCTTGTTTTTGTTTCGTGGGGTAATTCAACTCAAAAGACTTCTTATTCAACTTTAGATACAGCAAGTGTTTGAATTGGATATGTAGCATATGTCAGTCTAGTTTTTTGTTTGCTGCTTGTGGTGTATTTTGTTCTGTTTTTGGTCCTCTCTCTCAATTTCTCAAACACTGCTTTTTCTCTCTACCTCTTATGAGTTTTCATTTCACCCATGAATTCAAGATCAACCTAAAGCTTTTCCAGTCCAAGAACAGCGAGTTATGGTTCAACTCCAGTTTGTATACATTTGAATTGATTAATAAAGAAAGGGATCTTGCACTCGCGAAAGATATTGATCACTAAAGCTTTTTTTATTTTTTATTTTTTTTATTGTGGGTGTGGGGAAAGAATGAATATTTGTGTTTGAAATTAAACCAGGCATTGGATATGAATATTTGTGCTTGAAGTTAAAATTAGAACTCCTCTGTTTGTTTGGATGGAAATTTTTTTTTTGGTATTTTATAATGTTTGGTACAATAGAAAATGAAAGCCAATAAAAAATATTTTTTATGGTCAACTGGAAAATAAATCTGTTCAGGGGTAGAGAATGGTTTTTACATTTAAAAGATTAAAAATGCTTTTCGGACTAAAGTTTTATTAATGTCACTACACAATTGCTACCACACAATTATTGCTACTCTCTCATCGACCACAACACTATCATCACCAAGGCTACTGCTACTATCACCGTCGCTACCACCACCCACCACCATGCCACCACCTATACCTCCACTTTTGTTCCACCACCACCAAATATACAGAAATATATATTTTTGTTGTAGAAAATATTTTCTACCCAAACAAACGGAGTGTGAGAATGACAGTTAATTGATAGTAACGTAGAGTACTAAAACTTTGTCATCCTTCAAGAGCAAGGCAAAATAACCAACGCTCTGGCTGGATGAGAAGGGGTGTAATTACGAGGAATCTTGAAATATAGGGTGTAAAAATGAATCGACATGAAAGAAGAAGTGCTAAAATGAAATGAGGCTTTGTTGGAACTTAAAGGTGAGCCAGACCCATTCCAAGAGAACTTCCCATTCTGGGGTTGTCTTGCTAGTGCAGCTCTCCTTTTACCTCTTTCTTTTTTTTTCATCTATAATTTTCCTCTTCTTCCATTTTAAAATTAATTATTACTTCTACAAGTG
Organism: Camellia japonica; assembly: GCA_030407325.1. NCBI lineage: Eukaryota > Viridiplantae > Streptophyta > Magnoliopsida > Ericales > Theaceae > Camellia > Camellia japonica. Next base: position 137,632,755 of record JAPPVO010000059.1, on the reverse strand, counting down.
GAAATCATTCTACAAAAGGAACATAGTTGCTTTCAAATACAACAAACATTATTTGAAGTGGGTTGGAGCTTGCAGGGTCGGTCTCAAATTCTTCACTTTCACATTACCTCCTTTTTTTTTTCCTGCATCATTTGCATTGGTCCCCAACTAACCTCCTGACAATTCTGCATTCTTCATCTTCTCTTCTTTATTAATGGTTATTAAAGAAAAAACAGAGAAATACAGAGTCTAATTTGAGTTTCAGGTAATTGCAAAGCAATAACTTATTTCTTTGCTTCAGAAATGGCAGAAATTTGTGAGAGTTGCAGAATGTTAGAGAAACACAAGTACTGGAATGAATTCGAATCCGACCGACACCAGTTTTTCAAGGTCATGATTGATGATTTCAAGCATGGAATAGTTAAGTATTGCATTTGAAAAAGTTTGTTTTCTTATAATTGACCCTTTTTTCCCATTCACCACTTAAACTTTGATTGTCTTGCAGAGAATTCCCAGAAAGTTTGTTAAGTATTGTAAAGAACAATTGTCAAACAGGGTCCTTCTAAGAGGTCCAAGTGGAAATCAATGGACTGTGGAAATTGCAGCAAAAAATGACGATGTGTTTTTCCAAAATGGTTGGGAAGAGTTTGCTGGAGATCACGGATTGAAAGAAACCGATTTTCTAGTTTTTCGGTATAATGGGAATTCATGTTTTAGTGTATCGATCTTTGATGGGACTGGGTGCGAGAGAGAAGGTTGTTACTTCGTGAAAAACCCGAGAGAACCGTGTTCACATATAATGCAGAAGAAAGAGGCAGAGGACTCCATAGATATAAATGGGGATGAAGATGAGGAAGAACTAAAGATGGAAAATGGTTCATTTATTTTTCTCCAACATTTTTGAGTTTTGAAAATTTTGAATATTTCAATTATTTCCATTGTTTAAACTGCAAGTGTTTATTGTTCTGTTTTTGATCATAGATTCAGATGTTGGGAACATAGTAGAGAATATAAGACTCTCGTATTCAACGAATAGGCGACAGGTTACAGAGGAAGAGAAGCAAAGAGCTTATCAATTAGCCACCAGACATTCATCGGATCTGCCTTCAGTTCTCATCACTATGAAGCCTAGCCATGTCTACAAGTTGTTTCTATTGGTATTTTCTTACATCTTATTCATGTTCTTACATTGATAGACCTTCATTTGTGAACCCTCACAGGTAGTCCAATAGTAAAAGGGCTTGACTTGGGGTATATAATCTTGACATCTTAAGTTCAGACTCCTTCTAATGTTGTGTCTACTCTTAATTGATGTATGTAATTTGCAGATGATCAGTGATGCCATCCATATATTAGAACTGATCGTTATCAATATAGCTCATCAAATTTCTCTTGTTTTCTCAGTTCAAAATTTCTCTTGTTTTTGCAATGTTAGTAGGCATCATTATCTTGATCAATCTAACAAAAGCATCTCCCACATTTTGCTTCTCATCTCTGAAGACATATAGATAGAGTATCTTTTGTAAAAACAGTTTTGTAGTATTAAGTTTCATGAATGTATGAAATTTCTGCAAAGAATTGAGATAGATATATATGATGACTGATGTGCTTGTTTGTGTTTATGGAAAACCTGGTTTTCAATATCTTCTTGACCAATAAATGAAGCTTAGCAAAAAATTTAAGGAGCAAATGTTTTCTGATTAAAAATGCTCATAAAACATCTAGAACTTGGGATGTCACCTACATATCACAATTTTTAGAAGTTGCACCTCAAATGTAATGTATTTTAGTGCAGTTCCTCATTAGCTTTCTCTTCAAACTGCTTCCCCATATCCTAGTAAATCTTCTCTTTGCTAACATTTTCAGTCCTTTGCATTCCCTAGCTAGTCATTATACCCGGAAATAAAATCAACATCCCCGACTCAGTTTTTGTGTTCAAATTATATAACCAGCCCAGCATATATTTGGATGCAGACAATCCCTAAAAAATGGGCAGTTAAGCATATCTCCAGCAAATCTCAGGAGATTCAGCTGAGAGTCCCTCCAAGAATGAAGAATTGGACAGCTCAAGTCCGATACAGACCTGCAGGATTTGTTGTTCATAAAGGATGGTCCAAGTTTTCTGTGGACAACAACTTGGAAGAACATGATGTGTGCATCCTTGAGCTTGCTCAGGGAGGAAAAGGCAACAACATGCCCGTTGTCTTAGATGTTTTTATATATCGTGTTGTGGATGAACTTGTTCCCTTGACTCAATCCTATGTTCCACTGTTGCGTCAAAAGAAAACCCGTAGGGAACTATGAATATGCCAACTAGTGCTTATGTTTCTATATATTCTTACTTCAAATAGACAAGATGGTTTTTGTGAGATTGATCGCTGTTGAACGTTAATTTCTTCATGCTATTTCCAAGTTCGAAGTACCTTAGTATGAAAAATATTTATGCATCAATGGTCAGCATTTTGGCAAGGATTAGCTGATGGATTTTAGGCTCGGTGAGTACAACTCTTTTTCTTACTCATGATTTTGGAAAGGTATGTGTATGAGTGTGTGTGTGTGAGTGGGTGATTTATCACAAGAAAATAACATCAATGTGAAAATTTTATGTACTTGTAGTATTACTATGCAAAGAATAGACATGAAAACATCATTTACAAAATAGAAGGTATATGGAAAGCAAAAAAAGCTTGACTGCATACATAAAAGCTATTTCCAACAATTATAAATTTTGCTTTCGAAACATTTAACATATCATTCGTAGACAATCACTCAATCTATACATCTGCAAATAGAAACTTTCAGAAAATAATTGTTTCTCTCAATAAGCTCCAAGACACAAACATCACCTACTTTATTGTGTTTTCCTCACAAAAAACGAGCCAAGCACCAGAGAACCTACATACATTTCTTCCCCCACATAAGACCAATTTCACAGGCCACAACTTATCTGAAACGACAAGTGTAACACTCCGTCTATTATTTTCCATGTAGTGCTTGAAGAAGCTTGCTGCTATATTCTGCAAAAAACTTAGAACATAGTCATTATGAACAGACGTTATACCAATATAGTTGACACACATTTTACTAATTAAAGCATTTCAATATGGAAAATTTATACAATATTGTGTTGTTCCAAAATGTAACAGAATATATGTTTGTTAAGTGGCAAGTCTACAAAATGTCGGGTTCATGACCTTACCATAATTCCACTATTATCATGAGTATAATTCATGAGAACTTTGAAGAATGGAAATTTGGACATGAATTTGCCGGTTTCTTTAAGATCTCTTTCAATATCATCCTCTTGAATTTCCATTGGACCTCTCGGGCTTAAATCTTTCTCAGTAACTTCCTCTCTACTGGTTTTGCGTGCCAGCCGGCTAGACTTCCCTGCATTATGTCAGATCATAAGCTAAGTGCAATGCTATTAGGAATGCTGCGTTTTACGTGTCATAGAAATTTAACTTACTATGTTCAGGAGTTTGATTCTGTTTGTCAAATAAAAATGATCTAAGTGGGATCATTGACATCCTTTCGACAACCATTTTTTCCAAATATTTTGACCTAAAATTTTGCATTACTGCTATAGAATATGAGAAAGTCTCCGAATTCTAGTGAATTGTCCTGCACAATTTTCTTTGATCTTGCCATGTTCTTTTTGAAGGACTTGTAATTGTAGATTTGAGAGGCAAAACTCCATTGAAATACTTAATGAATGCCAGTGGGATGCGCTATAACAAAAAAAATAAAATAAAAATGAAGAAGCAAAGAATGAATCAATTTTGCCAAAAAGAGAAATATTGATTTAGATCATTAAGCACAATAGGTCACTACTGAAAGGGGAAAAAGAAAAGAAGATTGGTAGTAGTGGCGTTAGAGTACAGCATAGAGTAGCTAAACCATGTTGCAATAAAAAATATATAAAAATTAAAACAATTTTTTTAAGGGTAAATTATTATTATTATTATTTTTTTGTTGAAGAAAATACAATTAATCACATACTTTTGACATAATAACAATAGATTCCTTTGAGATTTTAATTCACATAACAGTTAGTTCATTTTTCATCAGAAATTCGTTACTTATATGAATGAAAAAATAATATTAGCATCTATTTTTAACTAAAATGTATATTTATATTTATTTATTTCAATATATATATATATATATATTTTATCAGCTAAGAAAAATTTCATTAACAATATTAAATTAAAAATACAAGAAGATAACATATATCTAGAGAGATTCGGAAAATACAAATTACCCCTACTATTGCTACTCCCATCCCTATAACCAATCCCTTGACCTCACAATTTATTTTTTTTTTAAACAAAAATAGAAGACAAATCAAGAAAATAAAAAAAATTTAAGAACTGAACTCAACAAATAAAATACATGAATCCCACAAATCAACCCACGGCAAAAGCCCCCATGCTGTACCGCACTCTTCTTTTCCACACAACCCAAAGCAAAAACATAAAAAAAATGCTTGGTAGCTCAAATTTGTGTGGCTCGAATGTCTCAAAACGATGTCTTTAGTCATGAAAATTCAAATTACCCAGCATTGTTGAACAGCATGCACTCTTGATTTTTCTATTCTTTTCCGTAGCTTTTTCACCCACTGATCCATAGCATCAGAACACCCAAACTCAAAGCATGCACTCAGTGATATTTTGATCTTTTTCACAGCTTTTTCATCCACTGATATGTGTTTCCCACTATTGATATTTATTTCAATATTTACTTGTCATTTGTATTAGTTTTAATCGCTTTAAACATATTTAAAAAGAAGTATAATTATATCAAAATTAAGATATTAATTTTTATTTTTTCTAAATCTTTTGAGTGTAATTTAACTTTCTTTTTTATTTTTTATTTTTTGTTGTCAAGAGTTGTAGAAAACAAGAAACAAGACTGAAAATTCATCCGATTCCCTCTTATTATTATTTTTTTCTTCAAGAATTGAATTAAAAATGAAAAAAAGAAAATCCAAGACAGAATTTAAATAAGTTCTTTGATTTCTGTGGACTTCAGAAAAAAAAAAACACAGCCATTTAAAATACATAATTCGAAACATGCCAAAAGAGAGAGGGAAAGGTTTTTGATAGCAGTCGAAGAGAGCATAGTTTGGGCAAAAAGACCTTGAAGAGCTCACCATTATTAATTAGTACAAAAATATATTCCTCTATTAATCCTGAAAAAAAACACTCTGCTCTCTCTTCTCTCGCACTACTTTTACTGATTAAAAGTCTGCTTATAAAAGTTTCTTTTCCTCAAATTTCACCTAGTAAATTCCACAAATTTCATATAATTACATTCTACTCTTTTAAAGTTTTGATTCATATAATATTTAACTTTTTTTCATAAAAAAATAAATAAATTACAAATAAAATAATATTTCTGTTGCCACCATTTAAACGAAAAAATTGGCCAAATAAAATAAAGTATTGATTATTCTGTAAATATTTAAGAACTAAAATTTACTCCCAAATGAATCATGTCCGCATTCAAATCAAATTTAAAGGCCTACCACTAAATAAAAACTCTCTCAGCCAGAGAACTAGGCCAAAAGCAAAATTAAACATGCTAAACTAGAGGACAATACCTACTATATCATAGAAGTCTTATGACTAGATTTCTTAGACTTGATAGAGAGGTTATTCTCTCTAACAAGCTTAAGATTTGCAATTTTCTCAAGAAACTTCTTGTTCTCGCTTCTTGAAGAAGGGTTTGTCCATGTAAACAACGAATGTATCCATCCGAAAGAGTCAGAGGAACACCTTTGGAACGTGAAGATCATTGAGGGGCTAGCCCATTCCACTTGTAAAAACTTGCTTTGGTATTTCTGGGAATAGCTTCATTCCTCTGTTAACACCGTGAATTTGATAGTGCTTGAGGTACCACATAATTTCTAGGATTGTGACTAAACATCTCTCAGGTATTTTTTGAGGATTATAACCAAACAATGTCATATAAATGCAAATATAAATCCAATCTCATATTTTTTTTTCCCCTCTGCTATAAAGCATCACAGGTGGGTGGGGATTGAGGGAAGAGAGGTTCAAAGAATCCAAACTATTGGTACAAGGCAGAGGCTAAAATTAGAGGTGAAGGAAATGGAGGAGGACTCAGCTTGTGTAGTGGGTGAAGCCTGGAAACACGCCACGGAAAAAAAAATTCAGTGGGAAAAAAATGACGGCAAAACTCAGAAACGCGACAAAAATAAAAAACACCCAAACATTCTCAATGAAATTTGACAACCACAAACAAATAAGAAAACTCAAAGTGCGGTGATAAATGATGTCCCAAAGAAGTTTCATTCAAGAGTTTCTAGATTTAAATGAAGATCAACAACATAGTGGTCATCCCTGTGAAACACAATTCAAATGACTGGGAAAGAAGCTCAAAGTACTGATTCTCTGCAACCAGAACAGAACACAAGAGGGAGAATTTTCCTCTTTTGTTTGTGTGTTTTCCGCCATTGAATTGTGGTGGTGATTACTTACATAACATCATTATGTGGATATTATCACATGAAAAGAATATCAATGTGAAAAATATACCTATTTGTGGTATTACTATGCAAAGAACAAACATAAAACCATCATTCACTAAATAGAAGGTATAGGGCGCGAAAAAAGCTTGACTGCATATATATAAGCTATCTCCAACAAGTAAAAAAATTGCTTTAAAAAATATTATCACATGAAAAGAATATCAATGTGAAAAATTTACGGGTAGGTTTGGTTTGTGTTTCTGAAAAAAATTTCAGAAATTTTCTCTACAAACAAATTTCAGAAATTTTCTCTACTAAACAAATTTTCCCAAAAAAATTTCCCAAAACACACAAACCAAACAAGTTTTCCAAACAAATCTCTCTCACACACACATCAAATCAATCACTTTTTCCAAAACTCTCTCTCAAAACAATTTTCCAAAACAAATTTCCCAAAAAACCAAACCAAACATGTTTTCGTACTTTTTATCTCTAAAACACATCTCTCAAACACAAACCAAACATACCCTACGTATTTGTAGTATTGCTATGCAAAGAACAAACATAAAACCATCATTCACTAAATAGAAGGTATAGGGAGCGAAAAAAGCTTGACTGCATATATATAAGCTATCTCCAACAAGTAAAAAAATTAATTTAAAAAAAATTTAACATAGCAATCGTAAACAATCACTCAACCTACACGCTCAAAAATAGAAACTTTCAGAGTAAAATCATCTCTCTCAACAAGCTCGAAGACACAAACATCACCTTTTTTTATTGCATTTTCCTTGCAAAACATGTGCCAACCACTAGAGAACCTGCATACAGTTCCTAAATATCGGACCAATTTCACTGGCCACAACTTATCTGAAGAGAGAAGTGTAACACTCTCTCTATCCTTTTCCACGTAGCTCTTGAGGAAGCTTGCTGGTATATTCTGCAAAACATAGAAGTTAGTATTAAGGCATGCTTCCTAGTGTTTTTTAAGGTGAAAAAAGAATTGAGGCGACAATGACAGACTAAGCATGTTGCATTCAATTTTCCCATCTTTTTTTTCTTTTCTTTCTACAAATCTTTACACGAATTCATGATCCAAACACAACCTAAATATCCAACAAAAACATAAAATAACCAACAAAATCCAACAGTCCAAATATCAATATCTAATAGAAACATAAGATATCCAATGAACACTAACATTTTAACATTTTGAAACATAACAAGGCAAAGAATTTATTATGATCTCAACAATTAATTTCATTCACAATAGTGGCCAAAAACAAGAAATATAAAAAGATGCAGCCCTTAGTCATAAGCTATGATGTAGTTGCATGCAACATCATATCTAAATTACAACTCAAAAAATAGATGACTAAGATCAAATTATTAAAAAAAGGTATACCTGGTTTAATCCCCATTTACTATTAAAAAAACCACCATCATATATATGGATGCCATCAAACTAGGTTCCAATATAGTTGACACATATTTTACTAATTAAAAGCATTTCAATATGTTGGTTCCTGATGATATTAGACTCCAAGATACTAACACAAAAAATAAAAATAAAAAACATGGCAAGTCCTAGAATGTTTCCGCTCCATAAAAATTTGCAGATTCTACCCACTACAAAAGTGCACATCCGACTAAACATGTTGAGTAGCAGCAAAAAACCCCTCACCAATAAGAAAACTAATACATTGTTGTGTTACACAATTTATCAAAGGAGAGAAATATATGTTTTGTTTGAGTTGCAAGTCCTACAAAAATGCCATGGTCATGACCTTACCATTATTCCACGTTTAAGATAAGTAGAACTCATAACAACTCTGAAGAATGGAAATTTGGACTTGAATTTATCTCTAAGTTCTCTGTCAATGTCATCCTCTTGAATTTCGATTGGAACTCTCGGGCTCAAATGTTTTTTCCCGGTAACTTTCTTGCTACTGGTTCTGCATGCAATCTGGCTAGACTTACCTGCAATTTGTCAACCATATGCTAAGTGCAATGCTATTAGGAATGTTTGGCTCTGTGTGTCGTAGAAATTTACTTACTATGGTCAATTGTTTCATTCTCTTGGTGAGTCTCCCCGGTGGGATTATTGACCTCCTTTTGACAACCATTTTTCCCATATATTTTGACATAAAATTTTGCATTACCACCATAGTAAAAAATGAGAAAGTCTCCGAATTCTAATGAATTATCCTGCACAAATTGCTTCCAACCCTTGTCGAAATACAAATCATCGTTGACCTGCTTCATATTTACTTGCCATCTTTTTGCTGAACTTGTAATTGTAGACTTGTGAGGCAAAACTCCATCGAAATACTTGACAAATGCTGGTGGGATGCGCTATAACAATAGCAAAGAATGAATCAATTTTTGTGAAGATATTTTTCATGTTCTCAATAGTTTCAGAAAACAACAAAATAAGGCTGAAAATTCATGCGAATTCGTTGTTATTGTAAACTACATATTTAAAAAAAAAAAAAAATTGAGTAAAAAAGATCAGTTTCTTGAAAAGAGTGTTTTTGTGCTATATTTATGTTTTAATTTTACAATTAAACCTTGAAATTCAGTTTGTTTGTTTTCATTTTTCAGAAAACACTTTTCAGAAAACAACAATGATTCATCTCACTAATTTAGGAGCACTAATTGACTACTAATGAGGTGGAAATTCAAAAAAAAAAAAAAAAAAAAAAACTTAAGGCCAAAACATCACATCAGTAAGTGGGACCCACTCTCTGGAGCTTCTTTAGAGCTCCCAATTTAGAGCTCCCAAACATTTTTCTTCAGAAAATTCTACGTTCTTATTTTTCGTGTTTTTTTGTTTTTACTGAATTTTTTTAATATTTTAAGTAATTTTTTTACTTTTTAGAGACACCTAACATAAATACACCTAAAAAGTAAAAAAAATGTAAAAAAAATCTTTTAAAAATTCATTAAACACCAAAAATACAAAAAAAAAATACAAGAATTTAGTAAATTTTTTGTATTTTTATGTATTTATTAATTTTTTAAAATATTTTTTCATAAATTTTTTACTTTTTAGATATATCTAACTAAGGTGCATCTAAAAAAAGTAAAAAAAATATTTAAAATTTAAAAAATATTCACTAAAAACAAAAAATACGAAAATCAAAAAAATTCAATTTGTAAAAAATTTAATTCAAAAAACTCAAACCAAACACACTATAACTCAAACCAAACACACTATAGTATTCCCAATATATATATATATATATATTATAATTTTCGAAAGAATAGCTATGCTAAACATGCTCTTTACTGTGAAAAAAAAAAAAAATAAAATAAATCAGGGGAACTGCTATGCTAAATTCAGCAAAAATTTGAATCAGTTTTCGCAAACTGTGGATCTCCGAAACAACTCAACTCAACAGAAAGCATATGAAAAACATTATTCCAAACATGCCATAATAGCCAATTGTATTGTGCAGAAGCAGATAATAGATTGGACATCATAAAAACAGTGAGAGAACAGAGAGAGAGAGAGAGAGGGAAGGGTGGATTTGTACCAGTCGAAGAGAGCAGAGATTAGGTAAATAGAGCTTGAAGAACTGAGGCGACCTCTCCGAGAACCGCAACTTTCTTCCGTGCGCTTTCACCATTATTAGAAAAAATTCATCTAATAATCCTAACAAACCCCTCCTCTCTCTCTCTCTCTCTCTCTCTCAAATCGTCCATCATATCATGGGCCGGGCCGGTATACAAATTTATTATTTTAATTGTTTTTATTTTATTTTATTTTTTAAAGAGATTTACAGGAGTGTTTTGAGAAATTAATAAAAATTTAATTTTTTGATTTTTTTTATGACTTTTTTAATAAAAAACTGACTTCTTTTAACTTAAAAAAATTAATTTTTTTGACTAAAAAAATAAAAAAATAAAAAAATTAACTTTTTTGACTTGTTACCAAAATACTTGTCAAAATGAGCCATACTTACGTTATGTGAGCGGACTGGCTTGGGAATAAATTATTTGGGTAATTTTTTAATTTTATAGTTAAATAAAATATAAATTTAAAAAAATTAATACGTTTTGAATAATTTTTTATACAATAAACATTTAAAAAGTAAAAAAAAGTGAGAACATTTTTGATTTTTTTGTATAATTTTTAAATTTTTTAGCTTGTAAGTGACTTTTTTTTATTTTTTAATTGGTTGCCAAATCAAGTAGATTTTTTAATAAAATATTTGAAAAAATTAGTAAAACCTCATTCTTTAATTTTGTGTAGTAGGAAAGGTACAAGATATTTTTTTTGTTAGCTAAGGTCCCTCAATATTTTCATAGAGAAAATTTGATTTAGAAAAATTTTGTTCGACTCAGAGAAATTTCAGCTCCAACTCAGAGAAATTTTAAAATTTCTCTGTGAAAATTGAAATTTCTTTGAGTCAGATCGAAATTTCTCCGAGTCAGACAAAAATTTTCTGAATCGAATTTTCTCTGTAGAGATGTTGAGGGACCTTAACTATTATAAAAATATTGTATGTTCTTTATCTTATAAAATTTTAATATCAAGGATTTTAAAAAAAATTCTCCAAAATATTTGGGCTCTCTACCATTTTTGTTTATGGACAGATGTAAAAAAAAAAAAAGAAGACCAATAAACCATTCACAAGGTCCATGAACATAATAAAGTGGTATACTTCATTCAACAGAGTTTATATTTCAAAAGAGATATCACATGCATTATACATTCATAAATGTTCATTCTGAATCTATAGCATGTAATATTAAGATAACAACAAAGTAAATGCCCTACGGGTTTATATCTTTCCAAGTTATCACTTGGTTACAACAAAAGAAAGAGTCCTAACTCTTTTACATATAAAACCCTCGGCTTGAATAAACATTAAAGCATAAATATAACGAAAACAGAGCCTTCATCTCCTGTTCCTCCCAAGCTATGTCCTTAGATGTGGCATATCGTCTATACCTGAAAGTGGTTTCCCAAGTAGGGTGAACCAAAACCCAGTAGAGATATACTAACACAATGTATGAAATTTAACTAAAATATAAGCATTAGATAAATGTTCAACACTTAAAATCAACTAACATCCTCTTTTTATGACTAAACAATAATGACATCAATATCTCAAATCATTTCCATTCATTTATTCAAATCAACTCATAGATATAAACCCTTGCTATCTAAACAATCCCAAACGAGGCTACAACTTATTTATCAATATTTCAATAGCAACCATTATTCAAACACTTCAATTTCATTGCCATTTTACGGAAATCTCATCCGAGAGAACCGGTACCCATAGACATATAAGATTTTAGGACTTTCACCCTAGACACTCTGGCCAACTTAATTATCAATGGAGTCCATCTCTTATCTCCTCCCAAACAATGGGGTACATCCTCTATCTCATCCCAAACAATGATACATATACAATGTATTTAAAAGCGTGTCATATACAATGACTACCAAATTCACACAATTAACAATTTAATCAAATCGTCATATTCAGTGACATAATTCATATGACTAGTTTCAATTTACCTAGTTCTCATGCAGTTTCTACAACAATCATAGCTATTCTCCACTGATAACCTAAAATAGATATTTCTAAATAGATATACAATCCATCAACAGATAATTTATCAAATTTCCATAGGTGAGTGATTTAACAAATCCAACTACACCATTTAATTGTACACCTTTCTAATTTCATTTTCCCCACATCAAATTCATTATTTATACAAAATAGTTCTTCGATACAAATTAGGACAAGTTTTCCCTTTTTTCAAATATTAACCCCAAGACCCAATCTTACCATTTATTCTCATATAACATCATAATCAAGGCCTCACATACATATATGAAGCCAAATATAGAAAACCTTTCTTTCAAAATTTAAATCCAAACCCTAACTTCACCCAAATCTTCCCAAATTCCACAATTTATACAAAATGACAAACAGCTAGGTTAAAACCCATATCAAAGAGTAGAATATCCCTAACTCAAATGTAGAGCTCAAAGAGGAAGAAGGAGAAACTTTGAAGATGCCCAAAACTCAAACTTTCTTGGATCAAATGGAAGCCCATGAGTTGCTTTACCTTTTTCTCAAAAGAAGTAGAGTAGAAACTCTTAGATTCAAAGGGGTTTGTAGAGAGAAGTTGGATTTTTAGAGAGAGAGACAGCCGATCTAGGGTTTTGAGTGAGAAGAAGTGTACAAAATGATACAAAGAAGCTCTGCTAAGAACTGATATACGCAGTCCTCGCTCGAACGACCAGACACAACAAGTGACCTCGCTTGAGCGTAGAATGCAAAGCTTCAGGTCTGCCATAGACGCACACGCACGCTCGAGCGCAAGAAGTCTCGCTCGAGCGAAGAATCAATTTCACTAGGCTCGCTCGAGTACAAGAAGCTTCGCTCGAGCGAAGAACTTCTCCTTCCCAGAAAAATTGCGTCTGGGAGAGAAACCTGAAGACCCTCAAACCTCGCTCGAGCGCAAGAAGCCTCGTTCGAGCGAAGAAGTCAAAATCTAGATAACAACAACCTAGACCAAGTAACAACTAACTTGTTTCAAACTTGTCCAACAAGTTCCAAAACTCAAATGTAAAGAGTCAAAAGGGGGAAAAAGACATGGATACAATGATCAACTATGGAACCCGAGTTCGAGGGACACAATGAAGGTTGGGGCAAAACCGGGATCGCTATAGAGATATTTCGGCTCCAACTCAGAGAAATTTTGAAATTTCTCTATGAAAATTGAAATTTCTTTGAGTCGGACCGAAATTTCTTTGAGTCGGACCGAAATTTCTCTGAGTCAGGCAAATTTTTTCTAAATCGAATTTTCTCTGTAGAGATGTTAAGGGACCTTAACTATTATAAAAATATTGTATGTTCTTTATCTTATAAAATCTTAATATCAAGGATTTTAAAAAAAATTCTCCAAAATATTTGAGCTCTCCACCATTTTTGTTTATGGATAGATGTAAAAAAAAAAATTAAAAAAAAATGATGTGATAATTTGTAATATATATATATTTTTTACTTCTAGACTAAAATAACATATTTTGAAGCATGGCCTATATAGGCCCCGTTTGGTAGAGTTGTGGAAAAGTGATTATAACTTATACCTTAACAGCTTATAGCTTATAACTATGAACATAAGTTTATTTTTGACTTATAAATTAAGTTTCTCCTCCCGCACTCAAAGAATAAGTTGATTTTTTACTTACAAAAAGCTATAAGCTGTATTGTTAAGCTGAACCAAACACATCAAAATAGCTTAAATTAAGCTAAAAGCTGAAATAAGCTGGAAATAAGCCCTACCAAACAGGGCCATATACACGTAAGGTTCATTATAGTGAAATTTATCAATAAATTCTATTTTACTTTTTGTTGTAAAGATTACAAGCTTTATCAAATTTTAAAATGGATAATTAATTTTTTTAAACCCTAAACCCTAAATTATTGCTAAAAAGTTTAACCTTTACATCAAAATATGAACAATAATTTTATAAAAACATATTTAAAAATATTTTGAAATAGAAAATTGTATTAAATAAAAGGATAATGCTATGATACACACCTATCATGTGCAAGTTATGACACAACTCAATCTTATAAAAGTCATAATTAAAAAAAAAAAAATTATAATCAAACACACATAAAACATAACCAAATAATTTTTAGATCATAATCAAATAATGTCATAACTAATATTACAATGAGTTATAACTAACACCGCAATGTGTATAACTAAGTTGTAACTAACATCTCAATAGGTCATAACCAAAAACCTTAAAAATCGTAACTAGGGCATATGGTATACACTCCATCAAAGAATTTTTTTAAAATAAAAGCATAGATATAAAATCCATCATCCTTTGTTGTCTCACACTTTGAAAAATATATGAATTTATCATGATATTATTTTTTTCATTTAAATGGAATATCATTAAAATTAGAAACTTGAATTGTTTAACAAATATTTTTCATAATGTGAGGCAATAGAAACTTATGAATCTTATACCATTATTTGCTTGATTTTTACAATCTAAAAAACACATTTCAAGTAATTAAATTTGTTTATACAACTATTATTTAAATTTCAATAAAAAGGGTAAAATTGGAATAAAACATGTCATTAAAAATAAGTGAATTCTTTTAAATAAGACTTATTGGTAATTTTTTTTCTAAATTATAATTTTAATGTTGTAGTTTAATTCAAATTTTACTTTGGTTTCTATTGTTTTAAATTAACAATTTTAGTACACTTGTTAATTTTTTAAAGTGTACACGTACAAAAAGTTAACAAAAATTTGGGACAAAAAGATCAATTGAAATTAGATTTAAAGTGTACAAATTAAATTATTCAAATTAAAATAATAATGAAAAAAGTAAAGTTTAGGGGTTTTTTTTATAGCATAAAAGACATTTAATATTTTTATAATGTCTAAGGTCCCTCATTATTGATCGAGAGAAATTCTTCCCAGAGAAATTCTAGACTTTCCAAAGAATTTCTCTAGATTCAACCCAGAGAAAATCCAAATTTCTCTGGGTTCATTTTGACCAATTTTCTTTGGGTTTATTTTAACTAATTTTCTGTGGATCATAAAGACATAATATTATTTTATGAAATCCAGAGAAATTCCCGAATACATCTTGTCACGACCCAAACCCGCCCCTATGGGTTTAGCACCGTAACCGGCCAGTAATCCGTGATTACCGAAGGCCTGCTGAACAGTAATAACAGTAATACAGAGTATAGGGGCTGGCCGAAGCCAAAACAGTAATAAAAGATGTCCAATGAGCTGTGACAGTCTGTATGCAAAAAGATTTTTCATAACATATTCACATTCGAAACCATAACAGTATATATATATATCATATACAGACATCCAGGACAGGGACCTAATCCCTATCAGAACAGTACAGTACAGGTACAGTCAGTCTATACAAAACAGAAAAAAGGAAGGGGGAATCTAAAGCACCCCAAAGCAGCCTTGGCTTGGCAGCACTTGGAACCTCGCAGTGAGGCACAACGGTTGGCTTGACAAAACAAGAGCTAACCCGACGCTCCTAGCTCCGGTCCGGTGCCTGGACACCTACATATATATATAAACAGTGAGCTAAAGAGGTTAAGAATGAATGTCCTTTCAGTATTTAAAACAGTCATTTGAACAGTATATCAGTTATTCGATCATAGCAGACATACGTGGTACATCCAATAGCAAACAATACAGTAGGTCTTAACAGACCGAACAGTCAATTGATGGCCATCATATCAGCAAACAGTAGTGGTTCCAAACATGGGAATCGACAGAGATCTCTGTGACAGTAGTAGTACAGTACAGTAACAGTAAATTGCTATGGATGCCACAAATACAGTTCGCAAATAGGATAAGCATTCATTCAGTAAGAAATATCATTTCAGAAAGCAGTACAGTTGATCATTCAGAAAATATTCATGATTGAATATATCTTTACAACATTGTTACTTACAGAGCACTGGGCTACAGATAGGCTAGAGCGTCCTCGGATGCCAACCCTACAGTTACAGAATGAACACACACTAAGTTACACACTTGCGAAAGAATAACTTAGTCCCTATCTTGACTCGGTGTGGTTCTATAGCATTATCCTCATTAAGATGCCTTAAACTAGGCTTAGGAATGCCTAGGATGGAATGAGGATGCAAAGATGCACTTTAAAACACTTTTCAAAATTTGCTGAAAACAGGGGTCTCGCTCGAGCGTGGCTTTCTACGCTCGAGCGGACATGCAGACAAAGGAGCTCCGCTCGAGCGTGACTTCTTCCGCTCGAGCGGACTGTAAATTCAAGCAAAAGTACTGGATACACAAAAATCACGCTCGATGGGCGCTCGATCCACGCTTGAGCGTGAGACTCAGGTCCTCGCTCGAGCGTGAACTCTCTCGCTCGAGCGGACTGCAAAACACAAGAACTTCTGGGTACACGCATTTCACGCTCGAGCGCGACTTTACTCGCTCGAGCGGAAGTGCACGACTCAGAGGGTACGCTCGAGCGTGGGTCCAAAATCTGGAATTTCCAGGTTGAACCTCCAAGCTCAAATTCAACTTTTAAAACATCAAATCCGATCCTTTTGGGCTAATTTTCTGGAAAACATTTGTAAACTCATAGTATAACATGTTTTGAAGATCAATTTACAAAATCAAAGCCCAAAGGTGAGTCAATTAAATACAATTTCAAAGAAAACTTCAAGAACATAATGTGAATGAACATGCATGTGATCAATTGAAACCAAAGCTTCCAATACATGATCAAATGATTCAATTCTTTCAAAAACATGATGAATTCATGAACTATAATCAAGATATGGGCATGCATGTAGCAATTTCCATGAAAACAACCTCAAAATGCTAGAACATGTACATGCATGCATGAATTTCTACTCAATTCAACACTTTAATTTAATTCTTGACCTTAAGTTCCTATTCCTCCATGAACCATGCAAGAAATGACTCAAATTTACAATCAAGAAGATGGATTCCTTACCTAGGTCTTGAAAATTTACAATCAAGAAGATGGATTCCTTACCTAGGTCTTGAATTCAAAGTCCACAAGCTCAAATATGCAATCTACTCTTCAATTCTTCTAATTTTCCAAGCAAAATATGCTGAAATCAAGCTCTTTCTCTTACACTCCTCTCTCATACGGTTTGGTCTAGAAAAATGGCTGAAGTGGTGATAAGCTAAGTGTATAAATTGAGCCTCAAAGATGCTAATGAAAGTGGCCCACTAATGGAAAAAGGGTAAATAAGCCAACTAATGTAATTCAACATTATTTAATCCAGTTTAATCATACCAAATCAAATTTCAATTAAACATACCATAATCAATTTCAGATTCTAATTAACATGAAGCATTAATCAATTTCAGATTCGGCTGCCGATAAGGCCTTCAATTTACAGTTCAAACTTAAAATATGAACAGATCAATTAACAGTCAAACAGATAGAAGTGCGTTTAAACTAATACACTCAATCAATCAGTTCAGAATGTCAGTCAAATCAGTTACTTAATCATGTTCAGTCACAGTTTAGCAGTAATCAATGGTGAGGGTTGTCACACATCTCCAGAGAAATTCCCATCTCCAATCTAGAGAAATTCACTCAACCTAGAGAAATTCTTCCTCTCCAACACAAACCAGAGAAATTCTCTCTCTCCAACCCAGAGAAATTCCATTTTCTGTGATTGGGATGCCAGAGATGGAGGGAAATTTCTCTGCTTAACATCATGGGCAGCTCTGTATACATCAAGAAGATAAATACAGAGGGGGAAAAATGCAATGAAGCCTATTACATTACATATATATATATATATATGGCCAATGAACGCCTTGACATCTTCACCAAACTCACATACTAGCAAAATGGCCGCCACCGGAACGCCACCGCACCGGTAGAAAGTCATACCTCCGGTCAGACATGACGTAGAAAGGACAGCTTCGATCGACCATAGCTTGCTGGTAATAACCTTCTCCGCTTGGATCTAAGTGAGCAGAGATCTCTCCGGCGACAATCTCTTCGACAGTGGACTTGGCAATGACGACGGCCGGCAGCGGACTGGCTCCTCCGAATCAGTGTTGAACAACCCTTCGAATCAGTGTTGAAACGACTCATGGTTGATCGAATCAGAGAGAGAGAGAGAGAGAGAGAGAGAGATAAAGAGAGATTACATCTAATGGTGGAAGAGAAAACTTGAAGCGAAGTGGTGCAACTCAACAGTTTAACCTAGTGAATCTGAAAAGAAAACTTGGAACGAAGTGTTACAACCTAACTCGTGTATGTACAAACAGATACATGGAGATACTATAGAAAGTATATATTAAAATCTGTGAATATCCTATAATCTCTCAACTGGTAGTTCAGATCGACGAGAAAGAGAGAAAGAAGATCAGTGGGTGAGAGATATTAAATTTCTCTGTGAGGGACCTTAGACTTCAAACAATAATATTGTGGATCTTTTCCATTATCAAAAATGGGGGAGAGACCTTAGACTAATTTTCCCTAAAATTTAATGTAAAGATTATTAATTTTAATGAAGGATTCCAGGTTGTTGGTACTACTTATCCTGATTCATCAAACAAATAAATTGATGCTAATAACAAATGTTGTTAGCTAACCTAACAGGTAGTCAACCAAGGGGGCATGTAATAAAATTAGGGCGAATTATACTAAAAGTCTCTCTAGTTTGGGGTTCATATCACTTTAATTCTTCATTTTTCAATTATAACACATTTGACCTTAAATTTTGAATCTTATTTCAAATGAGGACAATTGAAAATACCATTGCTCAATTTCAAGGGCAAAGTCGTCAATTTGATCAAATATAAACTAATTTAACAAAAATAAATATCAAAAAAATATTTTTGAATTTTTAAAAATTATTTATACTCACCAAAGATAAAATTATTTAAAATTGATAAATCTTTTACACATTTATTTATTTTACTAAATTAATTTTTATTATGTATTTGGATGATAATCATGTAATGTGTGGTTGTTAGGAATCAATATATTTAATATATAAAATATTTTTAGTTTTGAATTTTTTGATTTGATGGATTGGTTTAATGATATCAAAGTTGTCGCCATATTAGAGTTTTGGAAAAATAGAAACTAATTTAATGAAAATAAAAATAATCATTCATTATATGATCATCATCTAAATACATAATAAAAATTAATTTGGTAAAAAAAATAAATGTGTAAAAGATTTATCAATTTAACATAATTTTATCTTTGGTGGGTAAAAATAATTTTTAAAAATTCAAAAAATTTGTTGACATCTATTTTTGTCAAATTAGTTTATATCTTATCAAATTGACGACTTTGGCCTTGAAATTGAGCAATGATATCTTCAATTATCTTTATTTGGAACAAGATTCAAAATTCAGGGTCAAATGTGTCATAATTGAAAAGTTAGGGACCAAAGTAATATAAATCCCAAATTATAGGGAAAATTATTATAATTTACCCATAAAATTATAAATTTTAGGGAGAGAATTGTAATTTTCAAAATGTTAGAGAGGTATTTATATTAAAATCAAACCTTAAGAGGTGTACGTGTAATTTACCTAAAAAATTTGGCCAGATTTTATTCTCTCACATAACAAACACACAAGTGTAGAAAAAAAAAATTAAAAAAAAAATTGTGACATATATAAAGCCTTCGTTTGGCATCCCAATATTGGGTTAAAATAGTCACAAAATGACAAAATAAACTAAAAAGTCAATAAGACAAAAGTCATCTAAATCATAATCATTTTATTTTTTCTCTCACAAAAGTCAAAAAAATCAAAAAAGTCCATCACAAATGAGGTTTTTTAGCCCAGGCTAAAATAAACAAAAAAAAAACTAAACAACCAAAAAACCAATCCACATCCCAAACGATCCAAAAATAGGAAGGAAACTAAAATAAAAATGGAGGGAACGTGAGAAATTTTAAGGGAAAATTAGTAAAACATTACTTTCTAACTTTGTGTAGTAGGAGAAGTCTAAGATATTTTTTTTATTAGCTAAGGTCCCTCAACATTTTTACAGAGAAAATTCGACTCAAAAATTTTTTGCCTGACTTAGCGAAATTTCACTTAACTCAGAGAAATTAAATTTCTTTGATATGATCACAATTGAAATTTCTCTAAGTCAGATGAAATTTCTTTGAGTCAAAATTTCTCTGTAGAAATAATTTTAACTACTATAAAAATATTATATATTATTTATCTTATAAAATCTTAATATCAGGACTTTAAAAAAAAATTCTCCAAATTTTAATTGTGGCATTTCATTTAACCTTATTTTTCTTAAATTCTTACCAGCTTTTATAATTTTCTTAGCAGGAGAAGGGTAGAAAAGTATAGGGAACAATTGGGTAGCGTTTGGTAAAGTATTAGAATTATGATTTGAGAATAGAGTTTGTCACGCCCTAAAAAAAAAGAGGATAATCCAACCCAAGAGATTTATAAACATAACAAGAAATGTATTACTTTCATTCATCAGAGTTTATATTACAAAAGAGTTTACATGCATTATACTTTCATAAATATTCATTCTGAAACTACAGCATGTAACACTAATTAGTTATAACAAAGTAAATACCCTGCGGGCTTACATCTTTCCAAGATATTACTTGGTTACAACAAAAGTGTCCTAAGCTCTATACATATAAAGCCCTCAGCTTGAATAAACATTTACCACAAAACAAAATAACAAAATGGAGCCTTCAACCTCTAAACCACCCAAGCTATGTCATTGGAGTCGACATGTCACCTGTACCTGAAAATGGTTTCCCAATTAAGGTGAGTCAAAGCCTAGTAGAGATATGCTAAAACAATATATGAAATTTAACAAAGATATACACATCAGATAAATGTGCAATATTCTTAACCAACATATATTCTTTCCAAGATCATTCAGTATAGATAACCATACCTCGATTCGTTTCCATTCGTCCATTTCGGGTAAATCTATTAGCCAAATTCATTATTATTTAATCAACCACAATGAGATTACAACTCAATGGTTCACAATTCAATACATTTATCAATCCAACATTTCTATTTTCTTGCCATTTTACGGAATCACATTCGAGGGAACTGACACCCATATATATATAAGATTTCGGGACTTTCACCCTAGACACTCTGGCCAACTTAATTTTCAATGAAGTCCATCCCCTATCTTCTCTCAAATAATGGAGTACATCCTCTATCTCCTCCCAAACAATGATATATATGCAATGTATTTAAAAACGTTGTCATATACAATGACTAACCACAGCACGTATTCAATGACATAATTCAATTGATTAGTTTTAATTCACCTAATCCACATGCAGTTTCTACAACAATCATAGCCATCTTCCACTAATAGCCCCAAACAGATATTTCTAAATAGATATACAATCTATCAAACAGATAATTTATCAAATTTCAATAGGTGAGTGACTTAACAAATCCAACTACACCAATCATGCATACATCCCTCTAATTTCATATTTCCCACATCGATTTCATTATTTATACAAAATAATTTATTTAATACAAATTAGGGCAAGTTTTTTCCTTTTTTCAAACATTAACCCCAAGACCCAATTTCACTAATTATACCCAAGTAACATCATGTTCAAGACCTCACATACATATATGGAGCCAAATATAGAAAACCCCTCTTTCAAAATTCAAACCCAAACCCTAACTTTACCCAAATCTTCTCAAATCCCACCATTTATACAAAATAACAAATACTTAGGTTAAAAACCATATTAAAGAGTAGAATATCTCTACCTCAAATGTAGAAGCTCAAAGGAGAAGAAGGAGATCCTCAAAAATACACAAAACCAAGCTTGGTTCGGATGGAGTGGAAGCCCATAAGATGCTCCACATTTTTCTCAAAGGAAGTAGGGTAGTGGTGCTTGGATCAAAGAGTATTTGTAGAGAGAGAGTGAATTTTAGAGAGAGGAGGTGCCTGATTTAGGGTTTTTAGGAGAAAGAAATTCAAAAAGTGATGTAAAATATCTTTGTTGTGAACTGATATACGCGGTCTTTGCTCGAGCGAAGGAATTGTCGCTCGAGCGACCAGACACAACAAGTGACCTCGCTCGTGCGCAAGAAGCCTCGCTCGAGCATAGAATACATATCTTCAGGTTTTTCACAGACTCACACCCTTGCTCGAGCTCAAGAAGTTTCGCTCGAGCGAAGGAACAAATAACACAAGACTCGTTCGAGCGCAAGAAACCTTGCTCAAGCGAAGGGGCCAAAATCTGAGCAACAACAACCTAACCCAACTAACAACCAACCTGTTCCAAACTCGCCCAACAAGTTCTAAAACTCAAATACAAAGGGGTCAAAGGGAAAAACAAGACATGGATACAATATTCCATCACGGAACCCGAGTCCGGAACACAATGAAGGTCGGAATAAAACCGGGATCGCTATAACCTCCCTCTCTTAAAGAATTTCGTCCCCGAAATTTTAGTATAAGTTTCAAAACCATGATTGCTCAATTTTCAAACGATTACAATTCAATTCACAACATCATGACCCAACCACCGGTCATTCAATCTCTTCACAAGAGAACAAATCCACAATATATATAGTTTAACATATATTATCAATATATATCTTTCGAAATTTAACTAATTTCATTACATATATTCCATATCTCCAAAACTCAAACAACATATACAATGTTCAAATTAAACTTGCATTTTCGAAACATATTTAACATTTAGAATGCTTTCATAATCCAAACATATACAATGTCTTTATAGTTCATAAACAAAACTAAAATTCCAACATATGCTCAAACATCAACAAATAAGTCCGGATATTTCTTTCGGACTTCCAATTCAAGCTCCCAAGTTGCTTCCTCAACGCCGTGATGTTTCCATAATACTTTGACCAAGAGAATTGTCTTGCCTCGCACCGGTCTCTCTTCATACCGGTCTCTCTTCATACGAGGCATCATCGTCTACCTCTAAGTCGGTCCAATTTAGCACATGCAATGGATTCGGCTCATACTTCCGAAGCATGCTAATATGAAACACGTTATGCACCCCGAACAGTTGTGGCGGTAATGCCAAACGATAGGCAACCTCTCCAATCCGCTCAAAGATTTCAAAAGGGCCAATAAACTGAGGGGATAACTTCTCACTCTTCCCAAATCTCATCAAACCCCGTCTAGGTGATATTTTCAAAAAGACATGATCACTCACCTCGAATGACAAGGATCTCCTTCTACGGTCGGCATAACTCTTTTGGCGACTCTGGCTTGTAACCAGCCTCTTACAGATAAGTGCCACATTCTCCGTCATTTCCCAAACCAACTTTGGACCTGACAAAGGTGTATCACCCACCTTGGTCCAACACACTAGAGATCTACATGGTCGGCTATACAAGGCCTCAAACGGGCTATGCCAATACTCGACTGGAAACTGTTGTTATAGGCAAACTCTACCAAGGGTAAGTGTCTCTCCCACAACCCTTTAAAGTCAAGGACACAGCCTCGAAGCATATCCTCAAGGATCTAAATAGTACGCTCGGACTGCCCGTCATTCTGAGGATGGTAAGCGGTACTAAAGGTCAGTCTAGTGCCCAAGGCACTCTGCAAGCTCTGCCACAACTGAGTAGTGAAACGTAGATCTCTATCTGAAACGATCGTCACAAGGATCCCGTGCAACCTCACTATGTCCCGAATATATAATTCAGCAAGGTAATCTACCGAATCTCTTACGTGCATAGGAATAAAATGCGCCGACTTAGTCAACCGGTCAACTATCACCCAAATGGCATTACTACCCCGTTGAGTCCTCGGAAGGCCTATAGCAAAATCCATCGTGACATGCTTTCATTTCCACTCAGCTATAGGCAAGAGTTATAACAAACCCGCTGGCCTCTGATGTTCGGCCTTCACTTGCTGACAAGTAAGGCACTTCGATACAAACACTGCCATATCTTTCTTTATATCCCTCCACCAAAACTGGCGACTCAGATCATGATACATCTTTGTGCCTCCTGGATGCACCACAAGGTGTGAATGGTGAAACTCTCGGAGTACTTCCTCTCGGCAAGACTCCGGCACAAACAAGCGGTTACGGTATCTCACACTCAGGTCGGGATACACAGTCAAACCCTTCTCTACCTTCCCACTGGAGATCTTCTCCTGGAGGGATTCTACCTCAAAATCACCCTTTTGTGCTTCTAACACTCGGTTCACAAGTGCAGGCTGTGCAACTACAGAAAATAAGGCTGCGGACTCAACAGACTCGCCCAGATGCAAGTCAAATTCAGCAAGGGCACCCAACATCTCCCATTCCCGAATAGCAATACAAGCTACACTACTGATGGATTTCCTACTTAGGGCATCGGCTACAACATTGGCCTTCCCCAGATGATAATGTAACTCGAAATCATTATCCTCTATGAACTCCATCCATTTTCTCTGCCTCAAATTCAAGTCTTTTTGTGTAAACAGATACTTCAGACTCTTATGATCAGAAAACACCTCAAATCTCTCACCATACAGATAATGCCTCCAAATCTTCAAGGCAAAAATCCCAGCTGTTAACTCTAAATCATGAGTAGGGTAGTTCCTCTCGTGTGTTTTCAACTGTTGTGAGCCATAGGCTACTACTTTCCCCTCTTGCATTAATACACAACCCAAACTTTCTCGTGAGGCATCACAATACACTGAATAGCCCAAACCCCTCTCTGGAATAATCAAGACTGGAGTGGTGGTAAATCTAACTTTAAGTTCTTGGAACGACTTTTCACAAGTCTCACTCCATATAAATTTGACCCATTTCCTTGTCAATCTAGTCAAAGGCGATGCTAATCTGGAGAAATCCTTCACAAATCGATGGTAATACCCAGCCAAACCCAAGAAACTACAAATCTCGAAAGCATTTTTAGGCTGTGCCCAATCCTACACTGCCTCTATCTTGGATGAATTTACAGTCACCCCTTCCTCGGATACTACATGGCCTAGGAACTTAACCTCTCTTAGCCATAACTCACACTTCTCGAATTTAGTATATAGCTTATGGGCTCTAAGCAACTCAAGCACTACTCACAAGTATTCTTCGTGCTCTTCCTCAGAGGGTGAGTAAATCAAGATGTCATCTACGAAGACGACCACAAAACGATCTAAGAACTCTCGAAAGATTCGGTTTATCAAGTCCATAAACATAGCTGGGGCATTGGTTAGCCTAAAAGGCATCACAAGAAACTCATAGTGGCCATACCACGTACGGAATGCCGTCTTTGGGATATCCTCCTCCATGACCCTCAACTGGTGGTAACCCGATCTTAGGTCTATCTTGGAGAAACAACGAGACCCTTTTAACTGATCAAACATGTCATCTACACGAGGCATTAGATACTTGTTCTTAACCGTAACCCAATTCAACTTTCAGTAATCAACACAAAGTTGCAAGGCTCCATCTTTCTTTTTAGCAAAGAGGGCCGGTGCTCCCTAAGGCGAAGTACTAGGGCGAATAAAGCCTTTGTCTAGTAGTTCTTGGAGTTGAACCTTCAACTCGCTCAACTCAGCTGGTGCAAAACGATACGGTGCCATGGAAATCGGTGTCGTGCCAAGCACTAGATCATTAGAGAACTCGATCTCTTGGTGGGGTGGTAAACTAATAAGATCCTTGGGAAAGACATCCGAGTACTCATAAACCACTCTTGGCAACTCAACTCGAACTTCATCACACTCACTACTCAAAAAGCTAGCAAGAACACAACTAAGTTCACTCCGCCCACGTGGATCATACACTGGTGATAAGACTCTATCCACTCGGTCCCCTAAGAAATAAAAGCAATCACTGCTCAAGGTACATACAGTAACCCTCTAACGGTAGCAATCTATAACAGCCCGGTATGACGATAACCAGTCCATACCCAAAATAACATCGAAACTAGTCATATCAAGCAAAATAAATGCAAAAGGTAATCGACGACCTGCAACCTCGATGTCACAACCCCGACACCCTTGTTTCAGAATAACCTCACTACCAATAGGTGACTCTACACAAACAGGAGATTCTAACTGTGCCAACTCCAATCCCAAAACCGATGCAAATGCAGAAGAAATAAAGGAATGAGATGCACTCGTATCAATCAACACATTAGCAACCGAGTTGCAAAATAAAAAAGTACCTTTCACAACAGATGGAGCCGGTATAAGATCTGGCGCGGTAATAGCATACACGTGCCCCATAGGTCTCTGATCTACTTGCTCACCCCTCGGAGCATAAGACTGTTGCACTCACTAAGTCGAAAAGGCTCCCTGATTGACCCTCGAGGCTTGTACTGATTGCGCTAGCAGGTAACTCTGTGTTTGTCTCGAACCAGACATACCAGATGTGCCACCCAACTGTGGGCAAAATCTCTTCAAGTGCCCCGTTTGCCCACACTGATAACAAGTGAGCAACTGGCCTTTACCCTGACTCTGGCCCTGAGAACGAGTTGAAGATGAAGCCGCTCGCTGCCCTCCTCCCCTCTGTAGGCAAGCTGGAAACTTGTGGCCCAATTGACCACATTTGAAACAAGTGATGTCTCCCTGACCACCTCTCCCAAAACCCGAACTCGGTATTGGAAAGGTAGACCTCGAGTGTGCCCCTTGGGATTGCTGGGGGATAGGGCCTCTCTGCCTTTTACTGTCCCCTTGGCCATCTTGACTCCTCCTAGAGCCCCTTATTCTCTCATTCTCCGCGTGTATGATAGCCTCAAGATGGGCTGCAGCCTCCACAAGGTGCCCATAATCCCTAATCATGGACCCGACAACTCTAAACACGAGTCCGGTCCTTAATCTCTTTTCGAACTCCAGACCACGGCGTTCCTCAGTCGCCATTAACTCTGGTGTAAACCTAGACAAGCTAGTAAAGGTGGCCTTAAACTTAGCCACTGGTGTATTCAACTGCACCAATTTGGAGAATTGATCCCTCAACTTCTCCCTTACTGTAGTAGGTAAGTACTTGTCCTGGAAAGCATCAACAAAGGCCTCCCAAGTCCCTCAAATGCGCCCTTGCGCATAATTCCACCACTGACCCGCATCTCCCTTCAGCTGGAAGGACGCCAAGGTCACTCTCAAACCTCTGTCTTCGATGCCGAGCATCTCAAACGTTTTCGTCATCTGCTCTAACCACTTGTCAGCTTTCAATGGCTCCTTGGGATCACCCAAAAACTCATCCGGATTTGACTGGAAGAACTCCCTCTTTAAGAACAATGGCCCCGTTTCAGCTACATGGGCCTGGACTTGATTCTCAGCTCTGAGAATGTCTATGGATTCCCTTAATGCTCCTGCCATTTCACTGGCTAAGGAGCCCATGGCCTGTTGACCTACTAGTTCGGCCACGTTGGCCTGACCAATTCCTTCCTCCTGCACTGAAATTTCATCTAGTATAGGCATCTCATGCCTCCTAGGCCTACCATGCCTACCACTACGACCTCGTCCTGACATCCTAATGAAGATAGCAAAGAGATTAGCACATTTACAAATCTGCCGCAGTTAATTCACTCGCATCCTAATACGATGGATAACTGTAATTCACTCTACATAAGCACATAATCACATAAACACATACGAATTTCATTTCTGGAAAATGACCATCCCGTGGCGTTGCTAGAGTTCTAGTTAGAAACGATAGTGATCAAGTGCCTTTCTAACAGGACTCCCAGAAACCCATGGACCCGATCAACATCCTAGAAATTAAATTCCATACCCATATAATCACATAAGCATATTATCATATAAGCACATAACATCATACTTAAGTCTCTAACAAGTAAGACAAAATCACTGTGGTACTAACCACTTCCCACGTACCCAAAGTATTCAAACTCGGTATGCTCTGATACCAAGTTGTCATGCCCTCAAAATAAAGAGGATAATCCAACCCAAGAGATTTATAAACATAACAGGAAATGTATTACTTTCATTCATCAGAGTTTATATTACAAAAGAGATTACATGCATTATACTTTCATAAATATTCATTCTGAAACTACAGCATGTAACACTAATTAGTTACAACAAAGTAAATGTCCTACGGGCTTACATCTTTCCAAGATATTACTTGGTTACAACAAAAGGGTCCTAAGCTCTATATATATAAAGCCCTCGGCTTGAATAAACATTTACCACAAAACAAAATAACAAAATGGAGCCTTCAGCACCTAAACCTCCCAAGCTATGTCCTTGGAGGCAGCATGTCACTTGTACTTGAAAATGGTTTCCCAATTAGGGTGAGGCAAAGCCCAGTAGAGATATGCTAAAACAATATATGAGATTTAACTAAGATATACGCATCAGATAAATGTGCAATATTCTTAACCAACATATATTCTTTCTAAGATTATTCAATATAGATAACCATACCTCGATCCGTTTCCATTCGTCCATTTCGGGTAAATCTATTAGCCAAATTCATTATTATCTAATCAACCACAATGAGATTACAACTCAATGGTTCACAATTCAATGGTTCACAATTCAATACATTCATCAATCCAACACTTCTATTTTCTTGCCATTTTACGGAATCACATTCGAGGGAACCGGCACCCATATATATATAAGATTTCGGAACTTTCACCCTGGACACTCCAGCTAACTTAATTTTCAATGGAGTCCATCCCATATCTCTTCTTAAACAATGGAATACATCTCCTATCTTATCCCAAACAATGATACATATACAATGTATTTAAAAACGTTGTCATATACAATGACTAACCACATCATGTATTCAATGACATAATTCAATTGATTAGTTTCAATTCACCTAATCCACATGCAGTTTCTACAATAATCATAACTATCCTCCACCGATAGCCCAAAACAGATATTTCTAAATAGATATACAATCTATCAAATAGATAATTTATCAAATTTCCATAGGTGAGTGACTTAACAAATCCAACTATACCAATCATTTATACACCCCTCCAATTTCATATTTCTCACATCGATTTCATTATTTATACAAAATAATTTATTTAATACAGATTAGGGCAAGTTTTTCTCTTTTTCCAAACATTAATCCCAAGACCCAATTTCACCAATTATACCCAAGTAACATCATGTTCAAGACCTCACATACATATATGGAGCCAAATATAGAAAACCCTTCTTTGAAAATTCAAACCCAAACCCTAACTTCACCCAAATCTTCCAAAATCCCACAATTTATACAAAATAATAAATGCCTAGGTTAAAACCCATATTAAAGAATAGAATATCTTTACCTCAAATGTAGAAGCTCAAATGAGAAGAAGGAGATCCTCAAAAATGCACAAAACCAAGCTTGGTTCGGATGGAATGAAAGCCTACAAGATGGTCCACCTTTTTCTCAAAGGAAGTAGGGTAGTGGTGCTTGGATCAAAGAGCATTTGTAGAGAAAGAGTGAATTTTAGAGAGAGGAGGTGCCGGATTTAGGGTTTTTAGGAGAAAGGAATTCAAAAAGTGATGTAAAATATCTCTGCTGCGAACTGATATATGCGGTCTTCGCTCGAGCGACTAGACACAACAAGTGATCTCGCTCGAGCACAAGAAGCCTCGCTTGAGCGTAAAATACATACCTTTAGGTTTTTCACAGACATACACCCTCGCTCGAGCTCAAGAAATCTCGATCGAGTGAAGGAACAAATAACACAAGGCTCGCTCGAGCGCAAGAATCCTCGCTCGAGCGAAGAACTTCATCTACCACAGAAATGTTGCGTCTGGAAGGAAACCTGAGAACTCCTAATTCTCGCTCAAGCGTAAGAAACCTCGCTCGAGCGAAGAAGCAAATTACAAAAAGCTCGCTCGAGTGTAAGAAAGCCTTGCTCGAACGAAGAAGTCAAAATCTGAGCAACAACAATCTAACCCAACTAACAGCTAACATGTTTCAAACTCGCCCAACAAGTTCTAAAACTCACATACAAAGGGGTCAAAGAGAAAAACAAGACATGGATACAATATTCCATCACGGAACCCGAGTCCGAAACACAATGAAAGTTGGGGCAAAACCAAGATCACTATAGAGTTGTATTTTGAGTTTGTGAGTATTGGAATTATGATTTGAAAAGAGAAAATTTGTTTGGTTATGAGTTTTGAAAAGAGTTTTGAATTATTAATGTGACATATGAAATGAGAAATGTTGTTTGGTTATGAGTTTTTCAAAACTCATAATCAAACTCTTTTTGCCTATGTTTGGGAAGTGATTTTGTGGCTTTTTTGGCTAAAATAGCCACAAAAAACAAAATAGGCTTTTTAGCCCAATAAGACAAATATCACATCTAACTCATAATCATTACATTATTTCTCTCACAAAAAAGTCAAAAAAGCCAAAAAAACCAAAAGTCCTTCTCAAACCAGGCTTTTTAGCCCCAGGCTAAAATAGCCAAAAAAGCCAAAAAGCCAACCCACTTCTCAAACGAAGCCTTTAAATTCAATTCAAAAAATAATTTGTCATTTTGGTCTAAAAAAATAATTTATATATTTAAAAAATATCAAAAACAAATATATATTTTTCCCCCCAAATAACAGGTGGCGATTGACAATTGCAAAAATAAATAAATAAATAAAAATACTGTTTCGGTCAACTGGCCGGTCAATCGGCCGGACGACAGGCTGGACATCCGGAAGGATGTCCGGAAGAACGACCGGGTATGTACGAAAGGTGAGAGTTTTGGCTTGAAAAAAGCTCTGCCAAATATGAAACAGAATTGTGTTTTGAAATGTGTGGTGGAATTAATATTTAAAAACTCCATCCAAACAGAGACTTCACGTGAAAGGATGGAATTATGATTAGAGAGACCAACCAAACACAGTATTCATTTTTCTCCCTTTCCCTACAATGTTCAAGTACCAAGCAGAGAGTAAACCATATGAAAAAAATAGAAAATAATTTGACAAAAATAACTGAAAAAAAAAATCATACAAAAAAGATGAGTGTTATTTATTTATTATTCTTTTTTTACTAATTAGTATTCGGTTTGCTTAAAATTTTTGAAAAATTAAATTTTAAAAACCAAATTTCAAGAAAGACAAATTACATCTGTAGTTTTTGAATTTTATCCCTTGTGTCATTTTGATTCATGTCGTTCCAATTAGCTCAATTTGGATATTTAATTTTAGATTTTATGTTAATTCAATCCAATTGATAATTTCGATTGAGGTTTTTGAAGAAAAAGGTCACTGAGTTGGTACAAAAGCCACTTATGTGCATATTTTTTTTATATAAAAAATTATTAAAAATTGTAATCAATTAAATTAAATTAAGACAAAATTATAATGTCATGGTTAAAATCAAGCCAACTATAAGAATCAAAATGACATTGAATTGCTTGTGTAATTTACCCTTTCAAGAACAATCAAAAGAAGATCACCAAAAAGGCTCGAACAAGGAGAGTCTCCAAAATCAGATATTTCACAGAATTCACAGACAATTTGAACTCAGAAAATACAAAAGCAGAGGACCTAATTAATGTTTCTGAAAATGGAAACCTTAAGCACATCATCGTCTCTATCGATCAGTTCAAAGATGCAAACATCTCCTACTTGCAGAGACTGTTCCTTTGCGAATGCAGTAAACCCTCCACACAGTATTGCTGAACTTGAACTCTGATAGGATATCAAATTCACAGGCCACAACTTGTCTGAGACTTGAAGCTTCACTGTGGTCTTACTCTTTTTCATGTGTGTTTTCACAAAGCTCATTGCTATACTCTGCACAAAGTTTTGCAAATTTGTAAATAAAAAGTATAAATTCGGATTCTTGACAATCATATTCAAGAATGACTAAAAAAGTTTACAAATACTCCTTGTTTCATTTTTATGCAAAAACAATTTTTATAGAATTGTCGCATCCATGTTCTGATGAATGAGAGAGAATGAGGTTTTAGTTGTTCCAATTCACAAGATTATGTAGTGAAATATGATAGTTTAGGGCGAGTTTTTACCAGATACCCTTTATTCAAATAAGCAGGATGCACTGCTCGAATGAAGGAAGGATAGTTCGAGGCGGACATGAATTTCTCGGCTGCTTCAAGAGCTCTTCCTCTGCCTTTTGCTCTTTGGAGGGCTCTAGCTTTTCCATCTATGGACGTGCCTACGCTACGTTCTTCTGCAAGAAAATCAAACACAAACAATTTCTTTTATAACATTGGATACGGGTGCAACAAAATTAACGTCATGCAACAAAATATTCACAAGGGTATTTTGGTCTTTTTACACGTGAGAGAACTTTTCGATGGACAAATAAACAAAGAGAAATGCTAGGTGGCTGGAAAATTTTTAAGGAAAATGATAAGGAAAATGATAAGGAAAACTGTCTGCACCGTTAGATCAGATATGATCTCATGATCTAACGGTGCAGATGAGTTTTCATGATGGTTTTCATGAAAGTTTTCATGACACGTAGCATGACCCATAAACAAAAGCAAAAAACAAAAAAGTTCGAGAAGCACACTCTTCATTTCATGTGTCAAACAAATAGGCTTGACATCCATTTTTAAATTTGGAACCTTCAGCCCATCAAAGTTCTCCATTTTACGTCTTCGATTGGTTCTATTCACTTCAACATAGCCATCTTTCTCCGTATCTGCAGCCCTCCTTGTTTGGCATTTAGGAAAATCATCCAAAATTTCAACTGAGGAATCTTTCTCAATTTCATCCCTCCCAGAAACTTCCTCCACTTTTGTTTGGTGCGTAGGAAAATCTTCCAAGATTTCAACAGAGTTATCTATTTCATTGTCTTCTTCTGCTTCAGGCAATTGCAAATTTTGGGTGGGATTGAATGGATATTCAATCTCTGAAGCACTCATATCAAATATAAGGACATGGAAATTGGAATTCCCATCATATCTGAATACCAAAAAGTGTCCGAAGCGAATTGAATAATAGTCTGTGAATTCTTTCCAACCACTGGATAACCAAACTTCTTCATTAGAATTCATCAATTCTACTTTCCATACTGCACCACTTGGAACATTGAGAAATACAAGGTTGGCTAGGTTCTTCCCATGTTTAGTCATAAACTTTCTTGGAATCCTCTGCCATGAACATCAAATTAAAGCTTATCATACTTGTAATTTTGTGCGTCATAGGAGCAAAAAAATTTATGCATGTATCATCTATGCTTTGTACTCAACAAGCTTATATGGATTAGTAGTACAAAAAGTAATAATTATCTCAGTTTCATATATCTTTTACAATTTAGAATTTTACCAACCTAAGTCAAGAAGGGTGAATTACCAGAAAAAATACTCAACAAGCTTATATGGATACAAAAAGTAAGAATCATCTCAATTTCATATATGCTTTTACAATTTGGAATTTTGCCAGTCAAGAAGGGTAAATTAAGTACCCAGAAAAAATATCATAAATATATATATATACATATATATGTATATGTAGACCAAATTTATTGAGAATTACCAACACCACATCAAGTTTTAATTAAAGTATCACCCGTTATGGCCCCATTATAGAGATGTGAGAAACTCACAACAATAACCGTTACTATCATTAGGTGAAGTATATATAATGGCTGCACGACTATGACCGTTGTGTTTTTAATTTTATAAAATTTTATATACAAGGCTACTTTTTTAAGAAAAATTTATCAATAAATCCTATTTAGAAGAATTGAGATCCATTTAGTCTTTTGAGATTTCTTACAATTTGATTAGTCCCATTAGTAAGGTGGATTTCATGTATTGTATGGGGTGTGTTTTTACATTGATAGGCTTGACCCATATTGATTTCATTTTGGGTTTCTTGTTGAGGAAGGAAATTTGCGAACAAGAAGGAGAATTTTGTGGGATTTCGGTAGAGGATTCACAGATTTGATTGGTGTAGGATCCTTATCTTCTAGTAAATGGTTAGCAAGATGTGTTGAATATCCACACCACCATAATCACCCCCAACATCATTATCCAGACCTCCAACCAAAGAATAACATCAAAGAAAATCACACACAAAACCATATCAATATTGGGTGTAAAAACCACATCAATATGACAAATCCAAAATGCTACATCAATATGACAAATCCAAAATGCTACATATATACCTATGAAGGGTTACGTTTGGAAAAAATACACTAAAGAAATATATATATATTTTTTTAATGTTACATTAGAGTTTATTGATTGGAGTGTTACGTTTGTGAAAAGTACACTAAAGAGTTTTTTAGGGTATTATATTGATTGAAGTATTACGTCTGGGAAAAATAAACTAAGGAGCTTTTCAGTGTGTTATATTAAAGTGTGTTTGGAGTATTATGTTTGGAAAATATATATTAAAGAGTTTTTTAGTGTGTTACATTGATTGGAGTGTTATGTTTGAAAAAAGTACACTAATGAATTTTTTTAGTGTTACATTTATTGGATTGGAGTGTTACATTATTACGTTTGAGGAGTTTTTTAATATATTATATTAAAGTATTACGTTCTTATTCATAATGTAGATTTTGTTTCCGAATAAGGGAAAAATTAAAATCTTTATAGTGCGGATTGTCCAAATATGTAATTTCATATTTGGATAAACCCATTTTTATTCCTCAAAAATTAAATTTAAACATGTAAATAACTATCATTTTATGTAATTTTCACTTTAATGAGACCTTTGGGTTCATAAGAGAGGAAAGAAAAAAAAAGAAGAGAGAATTAAACTGTGAAACCCCGTATTTTTGAGGTATTAATATTTTAATGAGAGGTATTGGTAGTAGTTTGGTGGTAAGATATTTAGATGAGAATCTAACTTATTTTCTCCATTTATTTTATCTCTTTTTATCTCCACCTCATTATTATTCATCTCCTTTGTTTTCTAATACTTTTTCATTATTCTTGGGCACCAAGTAAATTTTATTTATTTATTTTTTTTATCATTTTCTTGTTTACCAAGTAATCTTTTATTTTTAATTTCTTTAATCTTCATTTCTCTCCAAGTTACTTTGTCTCCAAATAAGTTTCTTTTCTTATTCTCCAAGTAAATCCCTTTCTTGTCCACCAAGTAAAGTTCATTTCTTTGGCCCCAAGTCTTTCTTTTCTTTTGTCCCAAGTATCCTTGTCTATAAATTGAGCTCATCTCTCAACTTCTTTCTATGGTTCTTTCCATATCTTTCTTCATTTGTTATATAGGTTTAGAGTTTAGATTAAGAATGTTTAGAGTGAGAGTAAGCATTTTCATAAAAGAGGAGAGTCGTAGATTTTGTAAACCCTTACATACCTTATGGCTTAGAATTTGGAGATCCATGGAGAAATATGGAGATTCGAGTGTTGGGGCGAAGGAGATTGATTTGAGATAATTCGGGTGGTATACAATATGCTTCATTTAAATCTCTTTGCAAAGAGTTTTTATCTTTACTTCATATTTGTACTCCTCTTGATTATCATGGTTATACGTTAAATTCTGTGAAATCATTTTTGTTGATATGTTTGAGTACTTTGGCCATTCGATAAATTCTATGAAGTTGTTTTGTGTAGTCAGTGTTGATTTGTCTGGCTAAATGATGTGGAAATGCTCTGTACATGGATTGAGTAGACCTTGCCAATAGCTTGAACCAATAGCCCGGATAAGCGGTTGTGCTTGGGTGAGGTGGGTGAGGCCGGTCACTGATCATGTACTGAATAGGACCGGGTATTTGGTTCTGGATAAATTATCATCTGTCGAGTTGACTTGTTTGTGCAATTTGGTAAATTGCTTGATTATCGAATCTAATCGGTTGTGTAATTACTGGATCTCTGTTGATTTATTTTCTGTCCGAGTCTTGTTATTCCTGTTGTATTGTATACTTCCGAATTAATTTATTTTTCAGGTGTAGAGCAAATCTAGTGGCGATTGGAGTTGAAGCATTTAAAGAATTATTGAGTTGGAGATTTTTGGGCCCACCACTATATATTATTTTTGGAGATTTGTATGAGTTATGAATTATAGACATTTGTGTAATTATTTTGGAGCCAATTTCTATTTTCGAGGTTATTAATTAGTTAGAATTTTAAAATTGAGGTTGAATTGATTTATTAACGGCCTAGAAGTTGGGGCGTTACATAAACAGTTTACAAGATTACATTTTGAGATTTATTGGTACTTTACGCATTTCTTTTCTCCAGCTCTTAAAATAAAAAATCTTATAATTCCATGAGTTTTCAACTTTTAGTCCTTTCTTTATTTTTATTTTTATTTTTATTTTTTTAATAACAGCAAATATCACTTGTTTTTCTTATTATTTTATATCACTGAGTACATGACACTATATTATTTTTATAATGGCTGCACGATTGTGACCATTATGATTTTATTTTTACAAAATTTTATATACAATACTATATATATATATTTTTATTTTATCTCCAGATTTCAAAATAAAAATCTTATGATTACATGAGTTTTCAACTTAGTCCTTCCTTTATTTTAATTTTTTTAAAACAACATATATCACTTGTTTTTCTCACCATTTTATATCATTGAGTACATGACACTATATTATTTGTCTTTCGTTATTCCATTACAAACAATCATAAAATTTCTCTACCTTTTTTTTTTTCACATTTTATTTTATCAACAAGCTTTTTATTATTTTATTTAGATGCCAAAATAAGTAAGTCAATATTTGAATCATTGCTCAAAGTATAAACTAACAAAACACCCACACACACAATGATAACTAATAAGAGTTCATCTTCATGCACACATATACATGCACTACCACCATACCTACATAAAGCATGAATAAAAGAAAAAAGAAAAAAAAAAAAGAAAACAGTGAAAGACAAGAAGAATAGAGAAGTTCCATGAATAATCCTTACCAGCTTCTGAAGCCGATCAACAGAAGATTTCACTATCTTGAAAAAATGAGTTGCCTTCACCGCTGGATATTTCGACCGGCTTGATCCCACCGCTCTACGCCGGCGGCTACTATTCACCATGTTTATTGGTTATTTTAATATTTCTGAATGCAATTTTGAATTGAAAAGGTTAGTGGGTATGTATGTATAAGTATATGTCTTTACCAGTTAAAATACTTGGTTAACTCCTCTCTCTGTCTCCAGGTATTAATTTCAAATTTAAGAAGGGTAGTTGAAACAATAATCAGGACTTCTTACTTTTTGGTTTCGTTAATAAATGTCATTTGGACTACATGTATTAATTAGTGTACTAATTAATGTACAAATATTAATTATGATATTATTATTGATTCCACTAATTAATCCCATTATAAATACGATTTTTTTTAAAATTATACAACATCATCAATTAGTACGTTAGTTAGTACACTAATTAATACATATAAAATTATTCATAAAAAATTTAAAAAACTTATACATAATATATGAAAGTACGTGTAATATATAATGTACAATCAATTTAAACATTGTTGTTTTATATTCTTGGAGTATTTATTAACCAAATCCTTTACCTAGCGTTTTATTTAATTTTGAAATCATGATACTAATCAAAAAATTTCAAAACTGTTTAAAACTCTTTTTAAAATTTTATTTTTAAGATTAAAAAAATCAAAAAAAATATTTTATTTATTTTGTTCTTTAAAATTATTTTTTATTTTTTTAAAATTTTTGAAGAATTATTTTTTTATATTTTTTTGAAAAAAATATTTTGTTATTTATTTATTTATTTTTTTTAGTTAAATAGATAATTGTGAGAGAAAACATAATTGATTGATGTGTAGAATGTAATATTTTGCCTTTTTTAGTTATTTTAGCCAAAAAACACTCTTCCCAAATAGGGCATGGGACCAACTTATATGCATGCCCCCTCCATGTGAATTGGATAAATTTCAAGTATAATATGTCGACATGAATTTGAGATATAAAAGGAGTACATCCCCATATCCCAAGTTACACTCACTAGATCAATCCTTTAAGATTAATATAACTTGTAATGTTTCCTTTGCATCTAAAAAAAAATATATGACTTGTTATAGGAAGATTAACATCGTGTCAACTATGGCATAAGATTTGTCTATTGCTAAAATCTGTGTTTATATTTATGTTTCAGGTAATGTTTTGAAAACTGGACCGGTGAGCGAACCGAAAAAGAGATCGAATGGATGGGTCACGGCTTCAACTGTTGGATCAAAGCGGTCAAACCGTGACGTCATAATTAATATTATATAATTAAAAAATATAGCTATAAATTATAAATAAATAAAAATATATATAAATACTCAAATAAAATTAAATTTTTTGCATAGTATTTATTAATAATATTTAATAAAATCATAATTGATAAAAAAAAGTCACTTGTTTTAAAGAAAATTTTTTAAACATTCCCTCCAAACAAATTGATTGAATGCTAGATTTAATTTTGGAAGGAAATGAAATTTTCAACACTCCCTCCAATTAATATGTTTCAAATAATTTGATTGAATCCCAAATAAAATTTTGTAAGTTCTCTTTGAAAAATCTTTTCCTATAAATAGGAATAGACTTTCATAATTTTCTCAAGCTTCCAATGAGACTTTTCCTTATGAGAGGAGACTCTTGAAATAAGAATTTTTAGTCAAAATTTTGAAATATATATATATATATATATATATATATAAATATAAGAATGAAAGAAAGAAAAGAAAAAAAAACGGTCCGACCCTCCAAACCTAGTTCGAGTCACCGGTTTAGCTGGTTCGACTGCCGGGTCTTCCGGTTTTTCATTTTTACACCGGTTTTGCATCCAGTTCGAGTTTAGGGGGTTGACTGGACCGGAACAAAACCTGATTCTCGGTCCGATCCAGGTTTCAAAACATTGGTTTCAGGACTATATATAATATTTTGATTTGACATTTTGTGAGAAAAATTGAATAATTTTACACTTTTCGTTAGTCAGATGACAAAATTAATTGTGACACTTTACTTCAAAACTATGTGAGGGTTTTCTGACCATATTTGAATCATAAGGAGTAAAATGCTTGGATCCTAAACCACAAGGATAATGAATTTAACCCTAATTTTAAGTTAACTTTCAAAAATGATAATTTAGTGTTGAATTTTTATTTTTTATTTTTGTAAAAAATCATAGATTTTCATAAATAATTACTAAATATTTATTTCAATTATTTTATATAATTTTGAGCTATATAATTAGGATGTCAATATATAATTTATGAAATTTCATTTGAGGAATTTTAGTAATTGAAATAATTTATATCAATTTGTAAAATCTACTTCTATAATTTTCTTTAATCGAAAAAATAACACATAGCTTTACATATCAGATCAATGTATTGATACTATTACGTAATACACAAAACAGTTAGAGATGATGCCATAAATATTGTGAAAACACTACTTAAATAAAAGGTGATTTTTTAAAAAAAAAAATAAATTAAAGAGGGTGTATATATATATATTACAAACATATTCATAAATTATAAGGGTAATAGTACTTTGAGAAAAGGGGCCATGGTAGGGGTTACCAGGAGCTCAATGCCCCCACTTAACCCGATATTTTAAGGTTTGGAAAAACTATTTAGCATATAGGGCTGTGTTAAGTTTAGATTTTGAACCTATTTAATTTTTAGATTGAGTTTGGAATAAGAAATTTTAGTTTAACTCAACCTCACTTGACCATTTATAAAATACTAGTAGTTGGATATGTGCGTTACACGTGACATGTGATTTTTTATTAATTGTTAGTATTGTAATTATGCGTGTCTTTTTAATTGATATGTGATATGTATACAAAGTATACAGATTTGTATGGGTAAATTGATCTGTATCCAAAATATAACTAAGTAATAAATGAATACATACTCAGCTAAAGAATTTAAATGATAAATGAGAAATTTTATAAACATAAATATTAATTTATAACTAAATTGTTGAGATTACAATCTTATCTTAAATAATAAACAATAAACAAATCCTTTAAAAATATAATATTACACAAATATTTTCTTTCAACTTTCACTTTAATTTTTCATATTTGTAGCTGTAATACAATTGAAGATATGAAATTAATTGCACAATTACATAATTTTGTTTAATAGTTTATCTTATAATACTAATTCATTGAACTCACTATTACATATTGTTTGCATACTATTGGTGTAAGAATGTATTAATATTAATATGTAATATATTTTTATATATCAAGAGTTGTTGAGTCTCATTTCCTGTACCACAAATATTTTGTATGATGAAAAATATAATTTTAGTCATTAGTATACAATTCGTATACAATTGTTCTGAAAAAAATAAATATAAAAAGTATAATTATTGTCAAAATGTAGGTATTTTGCAAAGTCTTAATTTGTTATTGAAAGTATTTATTATGGATACTTGTTTGTATGACATATATGTAGTAAATATAAGTTGATAGGAAAACAATACATAATTTCGCAGTTTTTTCTTGGCAAATATAACTATATTACTAAAGCGATACCTATTAAAAAATTTAGAGTTAATTACCTAAAAGTCCTATTTACAAATATTATGGTAGGTCAGGTCCTATCTAAGATATTTTGAACCAATAAATCCTATTTAGTAAAACTGAGAATATTATCAGTTTTTCTTAATTTTTAAAACTAAAAACATTATTAATTTTGCATAGTAATATTCTAAATAATTGTTTCACTAACTGATGAAAAAAAACAGAGTATAAGATTAAACGTTTTTACCCTTCTACTTATTGGTTTGATTCAATTATCTATTAAAATCGAAAATATTATCAGTTTTTTTTTTTCCAGTTTAAAACTGAGAACATTTATTAGTTTTTTAATTTTTAATTTTTTAATTTTATTTTTAGTTTTGCATATCAATGTTCCATTATCATGCTCCTTTATAGACACAAAATTTTCAATTTTGCACAAAAAAATTCAGTTTTTTCAAAAAAAATATTTTTTTTTTTTGCATATATATATATATTAGTTTTTTCAATTTGAGAGTTGATGTTTTAAAGTTTTGAAAATCAAAATAAATGTGAAATCATCATTTTCCTTTATAGATAATCATAAATGATGAACAATCATTATTTGAAAGACAATTTCGACTATTAAAAATTTAATGGAACTTGAAAGTTCAAAAAATCTTAGTTAGGGTTTAGTAGATGTAATAACCCTTACCACTGTTTATCGAATGACCACTGATTACTGTTAAACCGAGACTGATTATGATTGATAACTGAAATAAACGAAATACTGAACTGACTGACTGAAATCTGAAACTGATGGACTGAGTATATGTTAGTTGAATTGTATTCTATCTGTTTGCTTGCGAAATTATCTGTTCATGTCTTTGTGTTTAAACTGCAAATTGAAGGCCTTATCGGCGGCCGAACCGGAAATTGATTGATGATTTAGGATAATGAGAATTTATGTGATTTTATGGTGTAATTAATTGAAAATTGATTTTGTATGATTAAATTAGACTAAATATTGATAAATTGCATTAGTTGGACTTAATTGCCAAAATGCCACTTAGTGGCCACTACCTAAACCTTTTTGAGCCTTATCACACTCAAAACACAATATTTCATCAGCCAATTCCTTGTATAGCCGGCTAGAGAGAGAGGATAGAGAGTTAGAGTGAGTTCATCTTGAATTGCTTGGAGACTTGAAGAAATTGAAGTATAAATTGCCTAATTAAGCTTCTAGTCTTGTGATTGAAGACTTAGGTAAGGAAATTCACCTTCTTCATTGTGTATTTAAGTTAATTCTTGCATGATTCATGTCAAATTGTAGAGCTAAGGCATGATTTAGTTCTAGCATGTTGAGTTAAAGCTTAATTGTTGCATGCATGTGTGCATTGGAGAGTTTTGGGTTGATTTCATGGCAAATGTTGCATGCATGTTCATGTTAATGTTTAGGACCATGATTTCATCTTGTTTTTGAAAGAATTGAGCTCATTAGAGCATGTATTGATGCTTTGAATCGATTTAAAGTCATGCATGTCTTGTTTGAGATCATGTTCTTGAAAATGGGTTTGAAATTGAGGTTGTTTGAAACACCCTTGGGCTTAAATTTTATAAATGGAGCTTTAAATCATGTGATTCTATGTGTTTACAAAGGTTTTCCAGAAAATGGGCCCAAGAGGATCGAATTTGGTGTTTGAAAACTTGAGTTTTGAACTTGGAGCTCAAATCTGGATTTTCCAGATTTTGGTCTTCCGCTCGAGTGGGAAATTCGTGCTCCCAGTACTTTGCACTGTGTTGAAGTCCGCTCGAGCGGAAGGATTGATGCTCGAGCGGGACCTTGTGTCTTATGTTCGAGCGGCTATCGAGCGCCCGATCGAGTGTGAATTTCACCTATCCAGTACTTTTGGTCCGCTCGAGCAGGTAAGGTGACGCTCGAGCGGGGACCTTTGTTGCATGTCCGCTCGAGCGGAGTAACCTACGCTCGAGTGGGACCCTGTTTCACTGCAAATTCTGAAAATATTTTCTGAATACATCTTTGCATCCTCATCCCATCCTAGGCATTCTTAGGCCTAGTTTAAGACATCTTAATGAGGATATAGATGTAGAACACACCGAGGCAATTGGGGATTAAATTATTATTATCCTTCCCAACTGTGTAGCTTAGTGTGTGTTCATTCTGTATTGTTTAGGGTTGGCATTTCAAGGAGACGCTCTAGCTTACCGT
The DNA here is from genome assembly GCA_030407325.1 of Camellia japonica. Taxonomy (NCBI): domain Eukaryota; kingdom Viridiplantae; phylum Streptophyta; class Magnoliopsida; order Ericales; family Theaceae; genus Camellia; species Camellia japonica. The sequence goes on along the minus strand of JAPPVO010000059.1, from coordinate 137,590,169 downwards.
AGCCCAGAACTCTGTGAGTAACAATTGTGTAAAGATATGTTCAAATGATTATCTTCTGAATACTAAACTGTACTGCTTTCTGAACTGATACTGTTAACTGAATGAATGTATGTCCTATATTCTGAACTGTATTGTGGCATCCTTAGCAACTACTGTTACTGACTGTTACTGTTACAGAGATCTCTGTCGGTTCCCTTGTTGGAACCACTACTGTTTACTGATTGATGGCCATCATTGACTGTTCGGTCTTTTAAGACCTACTGTTTACTGTTATGCTAATGGATGTACCACACATGACTGTTTACTGTACTGAACAACTGAAATACTGATTGAAATGAACTGTTTTCACTACTGTAAGGATATTCATTCTAAACCCCTTTACGCATTGTGTTATTCACTGGGCTTTAGCTCACTGCTCATATATATATGTAGGTGTACAGGCACCGGATCAAAGCTAGAAGCGTCATGGTAAACTTCAGTTTTGTCAAGCCAACCACTGTGCCTCACCGCGAGGTTCCGAGCCTGCCAATCTATGGCTTAGGGGTGTTTTTATTTCCCCGTTTGTCTCTGTACTGTATATGTAATACTGTATAGACTGATAGTACTGTACTGTTAATAGAGATTAGGTCCCTGTCTTCTGAATGATTGTACATGTATGTATATACTGTTTCTGTACCGAATGTAATTATGTATGGAAAGTCTTTTTGCATACAGACATGTCACAGCTCATTGGACACTGTTTTATTACTGTAATGGCTTCCGCCATGCCCTTGTACTCTGTTTTACTGTATTACTGTTAAGCAGGCCTTCGGTAATCTCGGATTACTGGCCGGTTACGGTGCTAAACCCATAGGGGCGGGTTTGGGTCGTGACAAAGTGGTATCAGAGCGATACTTAACCACGAGTTATACCGCACACACGTGTCCAAATGAGCTATAGGATGTCCTAGAAAAGTGATTAGGGCATTTCATGAGCATGAAAAGTGTGTGATTATGACATGACTGAATATATGCTAATGTGTTAAACTGTTTAAGTATGCAACTGTTTATGTTTATAATTGCTACCACTGCTTATAGTGAAATGGATAATACAAGAACTGCAAATGAATCTGAATCCTCATCCACTGAGGCAAGAATGGAAAGAATGGAAAGAATGATGGAACTAATAACTGCAAGATTAGAGCAACAACAGAATCAACAGCCCCCACCTCCTCCTCTGGTACAGCCGGAACAGAATGTCAATGTGAATGATGGGGACATAATTACTCTCACCCAGAAGTTCAGCAAAATGAAACCGCCATCCTTTCAGGGAGGTCTGGAATCGCTAAAAGCTAAAGCATGGGTCCTTGAAACAGAAAAGTTATTTGAAGTGTTTCCGTGCTCGGAAGTAAATAAAGTACTGTTAGCTACCTTCACCTTGCAAGAAGAGGCCAGAAGGTGGTGGATGCTAATCCGTGACACCAACACTGTAGTGACTTGGGCTCAGTTTAAGGAGTCCTTCTTTGAAAAGTATTTCCCCCAGTGTGTCAGGGACAGAAAAGTAACTGAATTTGAACAACTGAGGCAGGGCACGATGTCCGTTGCTGAATATGAAACAAAGTTCACCGAGCTTGCTAGATATGCACCACATATGATGGACACTGACTACAAGAAGACCAGAAAATTTGAAGGCGGCCTTAATGTTGCAATACTCGACAGGATAAGTGTTTTAAAGCTACCGACTTATGTAGGTGTTCTTGACCGAGCATTGATGGCTGAGTCGAACATCGAAGCAGTGAAACAATCTGAATCACCAACATCTGAATGGCGTGGTAAAAGGCAGGGTTTTAAGTTCAAGAAAGGCAAGAACAACCCGTTGAACAAAAAGCAAAATACAGGGTCAACGACTACTTCTAGTCAAGGGAACCATTTCTTTCCGCCCTGTTCCGAATGTGGTAAGAACCATAAGGGAGTCTGTTATAAAATCTCTGGTACTTGTTACAGGTGTGGCAAGGTGGGCCACATGGTGAAAGATTGCCCTTCCATTGTTCAGGGCAATAGTAAAGCTGTAGGCAGCACCGTAGCATCAACTGTTACACCAAAACCGAACCCCAAAGCTACCGGGAAAGAGCCTATGAGGCAGGGCCGAGTGTTCGCCCTAGTACCGGGAGACGTACAAAATACTGAGACCGTTGTGTCAGGTATCCTCTCTATTTGTACTCAAAATGCATATGTACTGATTGATTCGGGGTCTACATACTCATATGTATCGCATGCTTTTTCACGGAAATTGAATAGACCCTTAGAACCCATGAACTATCTGTTAGTTGTATCATCACCTGTCGGGGGATCCATGACATGTGCATATATGTATCCTGCTTGTGAGATTATTATTGGGGATATGCATCTGTTTATTGATTTACTGCCATTGAACATTGATCATTTTGATGTAATATTGGGGATGGACTGGTTACAAAAATATCATGCTACCATTGACTGTGTGACCAAGCAAGTTGTTTTCCGTCCACCTGGTTTACCCGAGTTTGTGTTTAATGGGGTTGGAGTAGTACCTCTCCGTATTTGATTTCGTCTGTGAAAGCCGTTAAATTGATTAGAAAGGGGTGTAAAGGATATCTGTGTTCTGTATTGACTGTATCTACTGATGATAATGTTAAAACTGATGTGAACTGTATTCCTATAGTCAGAGAATTTCCAGATGTATTCCCAGATGATCTGCCAGGGGATTTGATTGACAGGGAGATTGAGTTCACCGTTGATGTGATTCCGGGAACACAGCCAGTATCCAAAGCTCCATACAGAATGGCTCCGACTGAACTGAAGGAATTGAAAGTGCAACTACAAGAATTGTTAAACAAGAAGTTCATCAGGCCCAGTACTTCACCGTGGGGCGCACCTGTCTTGTTTGTGAAAAAGAAAGACGGCTCACTGAGACTGTGCATTGATTACCGTGAACTGAACAAGGTAACTGTGAAAAATAAATACCCATTGTCGCGTATTGATGACTTATTCGATCAGTTGCAGGGTGCTCAAGTGTTCTCTACGATTGATCTCAGATCCGGATACCATAAGCTGAAAGTTAAACCAGAAGACATTGATAAAACTGCTTTTTCGAACGAGGTATGGACATTACGAATTTTTAGTTATGCCTTTCGGAGTTACCAATGCACCTACTGCATTTATGGAACTCATGAACAGAATTTTTAAACCATACCTTGATGACTTTATTGTTGTATTCATTGATGACATACTGATTTACTCCAAAAGTATAGAAGAACATGAACATCATCTGAGACTTGCCCTACAGACTCTAAGAGAACAGAAACTTTATGCTAAACTGTCTAAATGTGAATTTTGGCTTGACCATGTTATGTTTTGGGACATGTTATTAGCAAAGATGGGATTTCAGTTGATCCACAGAAAATTGAAACTGTAGTGAACTGGCCTAGACCAACAAATATGACAGAAGTCCGAAGCTTTTTGGGGCTAGCCGGGTATTACAGAAGATTTGTCAAAGATTTCTCCAAAATTGCCTTACCGTTGACTCAATTAACTTAGAAGGGGATATCATTTGACTGGACTGACCAAAGGGAATCAGCATTCCAAGAGTTGAAAACTCGACTTGTAACTGCACCAGTTCTTACCCTACCGTCAGGTACGGATGGTTATACTGTATTTAGTGATGCTTCTCATAAGGGTTTGGGGTGTGTTTTAATGCAGAATGAGAGAGTTATTGCTTATGCTTCCCGACAACTGAGACTACATGAGAAGAACTACCCAACCCATGATCTGGAACTTGCTACAGTAGTGTTTGCACTGAAAATCTGGCGTTACTATCTGTATAGGGCGACATGTGAAGTATATACCGACCACAAGAGTCTGAAGTATTTCTTCACTCAGAAAGAACTGAATATGAGGCAGCGGAGATGGCTAGAATTGATCAAAGATTATAACCTACAGATTTTGTACCATCCGAGGAAAGCCAACACTGTTGCCGATGCACTGAGCCGGAAGTCGATTGCAAATTTAGCTTGTTTGCTCACTGGACAGAAAGAATTGCTTTGTGACCTTGAAAAATCTGAAATTGAAGTTGTTTTGAGAGAACAAGGTGGAACAATAGCTGCTATTTCTGCTCAACCGGCACTGATTGAAGAAATTAAAGAGAAACAGCAACATGATGACTTCTTGAGGAAAATCATCGAAGAAAGGGAATCTAAATCGAGACCGGGGTTCAAATTTGAAAATGATGTACTGAAATTTTAAGGAAGACTGTGTGTACCGAATGATTCTGAATTGAAAAGAAGAGTTTTGCTAGAGGGCCACAATTCAAAATTTTCTATCCATCCAGGGAATACGAAAATGTACCAAGATCTGAAACAGAATTTCTGGTGGCCGGGAATGAAGAAAGAAATTGCCGATTTTGTATCGAAATGTCTTCATTGCCAACAAGTCAAAGCGGAACATCAGCGACCCGCAGGCTTACTGCAACCCTTACCCATACTGGAGTGGAAATGGGAACATATTACCATGGATTTTATCGTTGGATTGCCTCGCTCCAGAAAAGGTATGGACTCAATCTGGGTTATTGTTGATAGACTGACTAAATCTGCTCACTTCTTACTTGTTAAGACAATTTATAATGCGGACAAATTGGCTATACTCTATATTGATGAAATTGTTAGATTGCATGGAGTGCCTGTGTCCATTGTTTCTGACAGGGATTCGAAGTTTACATCGAGATTTTGGCAAAGCCTACAGACTGCATTGGGTACTGAACTGAGACTGAGTAGTGCTATCATCCTCAGACAGATGGCCAGTCAGAAAGGACCATCCAGACTCTGGAGGATTTATTGAGAATGTGTGTCCTTGATTTTCAGGGAAACTGGGAAAGCCATTTGCCATTGGCTGAATTCGCCTACAACAACAGCTATCATTCAAGTATTGGTATGGCGCCTTTCGAGGCATTGTATGGCAGAAAATGTAGATCTCCGATTTGCTGGGCAGAAGTTGGAGATGGGCCTTTGCTTGGGCCCGAGATTGTATATGAAACGACTGAGAAAGTAAAACTGATACAGCAGAGACTGAAAACTGCACAGAGCCGACAGAAAAGTTATGCAGATGTCAGAAGGCGAGACAGAGAATATGAAGTGGGTGATCACGTTTTTGTGAAAGTGACACCGATGAAGGGCCAGACTCGTTTTGGAGTCAAAGGCAAGTTAGCGCCAAGATTTGTCGGACCATATGAGATTATTGAGAAAATTAATCCGGTGGCGTATCAAGTTGCGCTTCCTCCTGAAATGGAGCATATACATAACGTCTTCCACATTTTGATGTTGAGAGATTATCTCTGGGATCCTTTCTATGTGATAGAGCCTACTCGTGTAGTGTTGAGTGATGACTACACTTACGAGGAACGGCCTATACAGATTGTGAACAGATGGATCAAGAAGTTGAGAAACAAAGAGATCCCGTTAGTGAAAGTTGACTGGCAAAACCATGGTGGCGTGTATGCCACTTGGGAAAGGGAAGACGACATGGCTAAAAGATATCCTGAACTGTTTCCACTGAATCCTGTTTTCTTCCAAATGAAGGTAACTCGAGTTTAGAGGACTAAACTCTTTTTAAGGAGGGGAGACTGTAATAACCCTCACCACTGTTTACCGAATGACCACTGATTACTGTTAAATACTGAAATCGAGACTGATTATGATGATAACTGAAATAAACGAAATACTGAACTGACTGACTGAAATCTGAAACTGATTGACTGAGTATATGTTAGTTGAATTGTATTCTATCTGTTTGCTTGCCAAATTATCTGTTCATGTCTTTGTGTTTAAACTGCAAATTGAAGGCCTTATCGGCGGTCGAACCGGAAATTGATTGATGATTTAGGATCATGAGAATTTATGTGATTTTATAGTGTAATTAATTGAAAATTGATTTTGAATGATTAAATTAGACTAAATATTGATAAATTGCATTAGTTGGACTTAATTGCCAAAATGCCACTTAGTGGCCACTACCTAAACCTTTTTGAGCCTTATCACACTCAAAACACAATATTTCATCAGCCAATTCCTTGTATAGCCGGCTAGAGAGAGAGGATAGAGAGTTAGAGTGAGTTCATCTTGAATTGCTTGGAGACTTGAAGAAATTGAAGTGTAAATTGCCTAATTAAGCTTCTAGTCTTGTGATTGAAGACTTAGGTAAGGAAATTCACCTTCTTCATTGTGTATTTAAGTTAATTCTTGCATGATTCATGTCAAATTGTAGAGCTAAGGCATGATTTAGTTCTAGCATGTTGAGTTAAAGCTTAATTGTTGCATGCATGTGTGCATTGGAGAGTTTTGGGTTGATTTCATGGCAAATGTTGCATGCATGTTCATGTTAATGTTTAGGACCATGATTTCATCTTGTTTTTGAAAGAATTGAGCTCATTAGAGCATATATTGAAGCTTTGAATCGATTTAATGTCATGCATGTCTTGTTTGAGATCATGTTCTTGAAAATGGGTTTGAAATTGAGGTTGTTTGAAACACCCTTGGGCTTAAATTTTATAAATGGAGCTTTAAATCATGTGATTCCATGCGTTTACAAAGGTTTTCTAGAAAATGGGCCCAAGAGGATCGAATTTGGTGTTTGAAAACTTGAGTTTTGAGCTTGGAGCTCAAATCTGAATTTTTCAGATTTTGGTCTTCCGCTCGAGCGGGGAATATGGCGTTCGAGCGGGAAATTCGTGCTCCCAGTACTTTGCACTGTGTTAAAGTCCGCTCGAGCGGAAGGATTGACGCTCGAGCGGGACCATGTGTCTTACGCTCGAACGACTATCGAGCGCCCGATCGAGTGTGAATTTCACCTATCCAGTACTTTTTGGTCCGCTCGAGCGGGTAAGTGACGCTCGAGCGGGGACCTTTGTTGCATGTCCGCTCGAGCGGAGTAACCTACGCTCGAGCGGGACCCTGTTTCACTGCAAATTCTGAAAATATTTTCTGAATACATCTTTGCATCCTCATCCCATCCTAGGCATTCTTAGGCCTAGTTTAAGACATCTTAATGAGGATATAGATGTAGAACACACCGAGGCAATTAGGGATTAAGTTATTATTATCCTTCCCAACTGTGTAGCTTAGTGTGTATTCATTCTGTACTGTTTAGGGTTGGCATTTCGAGAAGACGCTCTAGCTTACCGTAGCCCAGAACTCTGTGAGTAACAATTGTGTAAAGATATGTTCAAATGATTTTTTTCTGAATATTGAACTATACTGCTTTCTGAACTGATACTGTTAATTGAATGAATGTATGTCCTATATTCTGAACTGTATTGTGGCATCCTTAGCAACTACTGTTACTGACTGTTACTGTTACAGAGATCTCTGTCGGTTCCCTTGTTGGAACCACTACTGTTTACTGATTGATGGCCATCATTGACTGTTCGGTCTTTTAAGACCTACTGTTTATTGTTATGCTAATGGATGTACCACATATGACTGTTTACTGTACTGAACAACTGAAATACTGATTGAAATGAACTGTTTTCACTACTGTAAGGACATTCATTCTAAACCCCTTTATGCATTGTGTTATTCACTGGGCTTTAGCTCACTGCTCATATATATATGTAGGTGTACAGGCACCGGATCAAAGCTAGAAGCGTCAGGGTAAACTTCAGTTTTGTCAAGCCAACCACTGTGCCTCACCGCGAGGTTCCGAGCCTGCCAATCTATGGCTTAGGGGTGTTTTTATTTCCCCGTCTGTCTCTGTACTGTATATGTAATACTGTATAGACTGATAGTACTGTACTGTTGATAGAGATTAGGTCCCTGTCTTCTGAATGATTGTACATGTATGTATATACTATTTCTGTACCGAATGTAATTATGTATGGAAAGTCTTTTTGCATACAGACATGTCACAGCTCATTGGACACTGTTTTATTACTGTAATGGCTTCCGCCATGCCCCTGTACTCTGTTTTACTGTATTACTGTTAAGCAGGCCTTCGGTAATCTCGGATTACTGGCCGGTTACGGTGCTAAACCCATAAGGGCGGGTTTGGGTCGTGACAATAGAGTATAAGTTCATAGATTAAGACTTGTGTGTAAATGCCCCAAAAATTAAAGTATCCGACGGTAATATAGTATTGCAGATTAACAATGCATAAATATAGTAATATATATATATATATATATATATATTTATATATGTAGACATTGATATATATATATACATACAAAAGATATCACCAAAGTAATATGTTAAATTTTTTGCAACAATATAATACACGTAATAATGAAAAATTAATTATTCATAATTAAATAATTAGTCATAATGTAGATATTTAGTGTTATATTTTTGTGTGCAGGTACCATTGTTTAAATAAATTATTAAATTCACATAAAAATTGAAAAGATTCATAAATAATTTGTGTAAAATTAGAGATTAGTGAAGAAAGATTTTTTTTTTTTCAAAAAAGTGAAGTTTATAGTGTTTGGTTTGGTTTGTTTTTTCAAACTTTTGTTTTGAATTTTTTAATTATAATATATATATGTATACACTGTTTTTTAATAACCATTTTATTTTATTTTTAGATTCATTGAATTTAATACTTTTTATTTTTTAATTTTACTTTTAGATTTAGATTCACTTAATCTAAAAATACTTTAAAAATAATTTGTTGTGTATTCTTTTTAGAGAAAAATTATTAGTATTAAATAATAATAATAATAACAACAACAAAAATATAATAATAAAAAATTAGTACCGGTGTGTTTGGTAACGTTTACGTTTTCAGTTTATATTTATGAAAATTTTATAAACTGGTTTTTGTTTATTTTTAGAAAAACATAAACTACAAACGCGTTTGGTATTGACAAAATGTTTAAAAAAATTTAAAATATAAAAAAGAGTGAGAAATTGTGGCAAGTGGCGGCACGTGGCGGCGGAAGACGGTGGTGGAAAGTGGTGACTATGGGTGGTGGCGGGTGGGTAGTGGTGGTAGGTGGGTGGGTGGGTGACGGTGGTGGGTGGTAATGTAATAACCTTCACCACTGATTACTGAGTAAGCACTGATTACTGCTAAACTAAGACTGATTATGATTGATAATTGAATTGATTGAAATACTGAACTGACTGACTGAGATCCGAGACTGATTGATTGATTGTAATTGTTTAAATGCATTTTCTATCTGTCGATTGTTAATCAATCTGTTCATGTTCTGTAATTTAAACTGCGAATTGAAGGCCTTATCGGCGGCCGAATCGGAAATGGATCAATATTTTATGATCATTGGAATTTATGTGACTTATTGGTATATTTAATTGAAAATTGATTTGGTGTGATTAAATGGGATTAAAATAAATTGAATTGCATTGTTGGCCTTATTTACCAAATTGCCACTCTAGTGGCCCACTATCTCAACACCTTGGCCTTCACATTGCACTTAATCCAAACATTTGCTCAGCCTCATTTCTTTGTTATAGCCGACCATAGAGAGAGAGGAAGTGAGAGAGTGAGTTCATCTTGCTTCATCTTGATTTGGCTTGAAAGACTTGAAGAACTTGTAGGAGATTTGCCTAATTGAGCCTCTAGACTTGTATTTGAGGACCTAGGTAAGGAATTCAACCTCTCATTGTTGTCTTTAAGTTGATTCTTGCATAATTCATGTCAAATTGTAGAGCTAAGGCATGATTTAGTTCTAGCATGTTGAATTGAAGCTCATTCCATGCATGCATGTTGATATTGATGAATTTAAAGTTGTTTTCATGGCTAATTGTTACATGCATGCTCATAATTATGTTTAAGTCCATGATTTCACCTTGTTTTGAAAAGAATTGGCTCATTAGAGCATGTATTGAAGCTTTGAATTGATTTAAAGTCATGCATGTACCATGTTCATCTTGTACATGAAATGTTGTTTGATAATGTGTTCAATTGAACTACCTTTGGGCTTCGATTTCTCAAATTGGTCTTTGAAATACATAATGTTATGTGTTACAAGTGTTTTTCCAGGTTTTCAGCCCAAGAGGATCAAAATTTGGCTTTTAAACTTGATTTTGAGCTTGGGACTCAAATCTGGAATTTCCAAATTTTGGGCCTACGCTCGAGCGAGGAAGTCCACGCTCGAGCGTACACTCTGTGATTCTGCCTTCCGCTTGAGCGAGAAAAGTTACGCTCGAGTGGGAAATGCGAGCATCCAGTACTTTGCATGTGTTCACAGTCCGCTCGAGCGAGGAAACTCATGCTCGAGCGAGGACTTGTGTCTTACGCTCGAGCGAGGGTCGAGCGTCCATCGAGCGTAAATTGGAGCATCCAGCATTTTTACTGTAACACACAGTCCGCTCGAGCGACGGAATTGACGCTCGAGCGGAGCTCATTTGTTTGCAGGTCCGCTCGAGCGTAGAAAGCCACGCTCGAGCGAGACCCCTGTTTTCTGAAAATTTCGTTAAGTGTTCAAAAGTGCATCTTTGCATCCTCTTTCCATCCTAGGCATTCCTAGGGCATATTTAAGGCATCTTAAAGAGGATATAGATGTAGAACCACACCGAGGCAAATTAGGGATTGAGTTATTGTCTTTTCCCAACTGTGTAGCTTAGTGTGTGTTCAATCTGCAATTGTGTAGGGTTGGCATCTAGAGACGCTCTAGCTCATCTGTAGCCCAGAACTCTGTGAGTAACAATGTTGTAAAGATGTGTTCAATTATGATTATTTTATGAACGACCAACTGAACTGTTTCTGAAGGAAATACTGTCTACTGAATGAACTGAATGTCTTAATTATGGACTGTATTCGTAGCATCCATAGCAACTTACTGTTACTGTACTGTACTGCTACTGTCATAGATATCTCTGTCAGTTCTTATCTTGGAACTTCTATTTACTGTTATGATGGCCATCATTCACTGTTTGATCTGTTAGGCCAGAGGCCATTCTGTATTTCTGATATGGAACAAAGTGCTGTACGGAACTAAGTACTACAGTGTGAGCCACCTCTAGAATCTGTGCGAGACACCTCTTGAGTCCATACATATGTAAAATCTGGGCTTAAAGCCAATCTGTGGAACATGGAACAAAGTGCTGTACGGAACTAAGTGCTACAGTGTGAGCCACCTCTAGAATCTGTGCGAGACACCTCTTGAGTCCATAAGAACTGTGCTGTTTTCTGAAATGTTACTGTTAATGTTACTGTTACTGCTACTGCATTGTTACTGTTATTGTTACTGTACTGTTACCGTACTGTTACTGTATTGTACCGTTACTGCTACTATACTGTCACTGTACTGACTCTACTACTACTGTACTGTTCTGCTAACGGATGTGCCAGTACGATTACTATGATTTCTAAATGACTGATATGACACGAAATGTAAGCCACCGATCGTATAACTGATTTACCAAGGCAAACGACTGGTTAAAATACTGAAGGGACATTCTTTGCTAACCTCTTTACGCATTATGTTATTCACTGGGCTTTAGCTCACTGCTCATATATATGTAGGTGTACAGGCACCGGACCGTTGCTAGAAGTGTCGGGGTAAACTCCAGTTTTGTCAAGCCAACCTTTGTGCCTCACTTTGAGGTTCCAGTACTGTTCAAGCTATGGTTTAGGGGTGTTTTAATCTCCCCGCCTGTCTCTGTATCTGCGATGTACTACTGTATAGACTGAATATTTTGCACTGTACCGTACTATTTAATAGGGATTAAGTCTCTGTACTGAATGACTGTAAATATTGTGCATACTGTTCTGTACTGTGTATATATCTATGTATGTATGAAAAATCTTTTTCCATATAGACTGTCACAGCTCATTGGACACTGTTTATTTACTGTAATGGCTTCCGCCATGCCCCTGTACTCTGTATTACTGTTTTACTGTTAAGCAGGCCTTCGGTAATCTCGGATTACTGGCCGGTTACGGTGCTAAACCCATAGGGGCGGGTTTGGGTCGTGACAGGTAACGAGTGGGTGGTGGTAGTAGTGGTGGGAGATGGTGGCAGATGGCGGGTGGTGGTGGGTGGTGGCGGGTGGGTGGTGGTGGCGGGTAGGTGGTGGTGGATGGATGGGTGTGGTGGTGGTGGTGGTGGTGGGTGGTGGTGGCGGTAGGTGGTGGCGGGTGGGTGGTGGTGGTGGATGGGTGACGGTGGCGGGTGGTGGGTGGTGGTGGTGGTGGTGGTGGCGGTGGCTGGTGGTGGCGGATGGCGGGTGGTGGCGGGTGGTGATGGTGAGTGGGTGGGTGACGGTGGCGGGTGGTGGGTGGTAGCGAATGGGTGGTGGTGCTGGTGGTAGCGGGTGGTAGGTGGTGTGGCAGGTAGGTGGCGGATGGCGGGTGGTGGTAGACAGGTGGCGGGTGGTGGTGGTGATGGGTGGATGGGTGATGGTGGCTGGTGGTAGGTGGTAGCGAGTGGGTGGTGGCGGGTGGTGGTGGCAGGTAGGTGGCGGGTGGGTGGTGGGTGATGGTGGTGGTGGTGGTGGTGGCGGCGGGTGGGTGACAGGTGGCTGGTGGTGGTGGGTGACTAGTGGTGGCAGGTGGATGGTGGTGGCAAGTGGTGGTGAGTGGTGGTGGCGAGTGGTGGTGGGTGGTGGCGGTGGCGGTGGGTGGTGGTGGTGGTGGTGGCGGCGGGGGTGGGTGGTGGTGGGTGGTGGCGGCGGGTGGTGGGTGATTGTGGCAGGTGGGTGGTGGTGGCAAGTGGTGGTGGTGGTGGGGGGTGGGTGGTGGTGGCGGAAGACGGTGGTGGAAAATGGTGGCGGGTGGTGGCTAGTGTTGGGTGGTAAAAAAAAAAAAAAAACTCAAAACTCAAAACGGAAACACATTTTTTGTGTTTTCATTTTTTGGCCAAATTTATAAACTGAGACCACTGATTTATAAATAAAAAATTTTACCAAATAAGTTTTTATTTGAGTTTTTTAAATTTTTGTAAATATAAACAGAAAACTGAAAATGTAAGTGTTACCAAACAGCATCTACATGTTTGAATTTATAATTTTTTTTTCTAATATCTTACTTTTTAATTCTATAATTTAAATATAAAATATGAAGAAATTTCAGTATCTTTAATTACCAAAACTCATAAAAGATAAAAACTAAAAACTTAAAAACACATTTAAAAAATAAAATCAATGAAAGTGGTTCTTATTTAGAATTTTGACATCACACATTCGTTATTAATGTACCACGTAAAATATTTGAGTTCATAAAATATAACTTAAACAAAAAAAAAAAAGTGTATGAAGATAATCTGCAAATTTTTAAGATGCAATACAAATCTTTGATTCAAAAATGCATATGCTTTCTTTTGTCTAGATTCGAACGAATACGTATAACTTTAAGATTCAACCAAAATTATTCACATCGATTTGATCCATGATAAACACATGAAATAAGAGAGAGTCATTCAGTGTGTTTGGTTTGAGTTTTTTGGATTAAGTTTTTTGAAAATTGAGTTTTTTGGTTTTCATATTCTTTTGCTTTTAGTGAATATTTTTTAAATTGTAAACATTTTTTTTACTTTTTTAGATGCACCTTAATTAGATGTATCTAAAAAGTAAAAAATTTGTGAAAAAATATTTTAAAAAATTAATAAATACATAAAAATACAAAAAATATACTGAATTCTTGTATTTTTTTTTTTTTTATATTTTTGGTATTTAGTGAATTTTTAAAAGATTTTTTTTACAATTTTTTTACTTTTAGGTGTATTTATGTTAAGTGTGTCTAAAAAGTAAAAAAAATGCTTAAAATATTAAAAAAATTCAATTAAAACAAAAAAACACGAAAAATAAAAAAGTAGAATTTTCTGAAAGGTGTTTTCTAAAAAATGAAAACAAGCAATTGTTTTTTGTTTTTCATTTTTCAATCATCATCAATATAAAAAGGGAGATTGTTTCTTTTCTTAAAATATAACTTAAACAAAAAAAAAAAAGTGTATAAAGATAATTTGCGAATTTTTGAGATGCAATACAAATCTTTGCTTTAAAAACGCATATGCTTTCCTTTGTCTAGATTCGAACGAATACGTATAACTTTAAGATTCAATCAAAATTATTCACATCGATTTGATCCATGATAAACACATGAAATAAGAGAGAGTCATTGTTTTTTGTTTTTCATTTTTCAATCATCATCAATATAAAAAGGGAGATTGTTTCTTTTCTTCTTTTTTTTTTTTATAAGAAGGGAGACGGTTTGTTTATGGGGTGATATGAGAAGTTGGTTAAAAGCTAACTTTTTGATTTTTTTTTTAGACTTTTTGTCTTTTTGTGTATAAAAAATGTGAGATGTAATGTGATCCAAAATGAGTTAAAAGTTAAAAGTTAGCTTTTAGCTAGCTTACCAAATCACTCCTATATTTATATAAGACTCTTGAAAGTAGATATTATGTTTTTAAGTGTTCAACTTCAAAAATAAAAAAAAAAAATTGACTTTTCATGAAAATATAGTAGTACCTTTAATAGGGTAAAATTGAAATTTAAAAAAGATAAAAAAAACTTGACAGATTTTTCACACTTTTATAATTGTAGTAGATTAATATTAATTTTCATATTATTTAGTTACCTTTCAAGAACAATCAAAAGAAGATCACCAAAACGGCTCGAACAAGGAGAGTCTCCAAAACCAAATATTTCAAGGAATTCACAAACAGTTTTAACTTAGAAAATACAAAAGCAGAGGAACTAATTCATGTTTCTGAAAATGGAAACCTTAAGCACATGATCGTCTCTATCGATCAGTTCAAAGACGCAAACATCTCCTACTTGCAGAGACTGTTCCTTTGCAAATGCAGGAAACCCTCCACACAACAATGCTCTACGCTGATAGGACATCAAATTCACAGGCCACAACTTGTCTGAGATTTGAAACTTCAATGTGGTCTTACTCTTTTTTATGTGTGTATTCACAAAGCTCATTGCTATATTCTGCACAAAGTTTTGCAAATTTGTAAATAAAAAGTACAAAATCTGATTCATGACAATCATATTCAAGAATGACTAAATTTTTTTATAAATACCCATTGTTTCATTTTTACGCGAAAACAATTTTTACAAAATTGTCGCATCCATGTTCTGATGAGTGAGGGAGAATGAGGTTGTTTCATTTTTACGCGAAAACAATTTTTACAAAATTGTCGCATCCATGTTCTGATGAGTGAGGGAGAATGAGGTTTTAGTTGTTCCAATTCACAAGATTATGTAGTGAAATATGTTAGTTTGGGGTGAGTTTTTACCAGATACGGGTTATGCAAATTAGCAGGACGCATAACTCGAATGAAGGAAGGATAGTTTGAGGTGGACATGAATTTCTCGGCTGCTTCAAGAGCTCTTCCTCTGCCTTTTTCTTGTTTTGCCTCTGCAGCAACTATCGACCATGAAGACCTTCGAATAACCCTCTGCCGTGCTGCACTACTCTTCTTTTGTATCGTCTCTTGCAACTCATCTGCATTATAAATTACACATGATGAATGAGACTTTGACAATGCTCTTCAAGGCACATCGCAAAATGATCTGTTTAGTTTGAGAGAAACTACTTTTTTACTGTCGAAGAAAGTGTTATATTGTTTTCTATTGTGACTTTAAAAATAGGTTATTTTTCTGTATTTTTGCAAGGTATTGTCTCTTACACCTTGAAGTTACTCTTACGGGTTAGGATTGCCTCTTAGGGCCCACAGGCTTTCGGTTAAGAAATCAAGATTCATGCCTATATTTTTGGATTTTTTTTTCTTCTTTTCCTCCCCTATTTTTTCATAATTTTTGCAAAGTTCACAAGCCACCTTTCACAGCCCAAAAGGCCCCCATGCCCAGGCCCAACCCAAGCTTCGTTTGGGCCGGGCCAGCCAACCGAGGTACAGGCCTAGCCTGGGTTACGAGCTAAATGGTGACCCTTAGGCAGCCGCGGTGATAAATTAAAAAAAAAACGACAATGCTACGTAACTCAAATTTTGTGGCTCAAAAGTGGCTCAAATGGCCAAAACGACGTCGTTTTGAGTACAGAACAACATAAAAATGGCCAAAACGGCGTCGTTTTGGCCATTTGAGCCACTTTTAAGCTACAAAATTTAAGCTACGAGACATTTTCCAAAAAAAAAATATATATATATATATTTTTGTGAAAATAAATTTATTTTCTGTTCATCTCAACAAGTATTTATTTTTATTAGATTTTCGTTACTAATATTTTTTCAAAAAATAATTTGTGCCGAAATGAAAAGAGGCTAGCTAAGTTTAAAATGTGAGTTACCAGTTTGATTAGCAGGGTCTGTTGTAGCAAGCTTTTGACAGCAATTCTTACCATACATGTCAACATAGAATTGGGAATCTCCCTCGTATCTGAAAAGTAAAAAGTCACCCATTTCTAAAGAATTGTCTCGCACAAACGCAGCCCAACCTTGTTGGAAAAGCAAGCGATCATCATCTACTTTTCTGATATTGACATTCCATGATCGCTCTTCTGCACAACTCCAAATTATGCAATTCTGAGGCACACTTCCACCAAAATGCTTTTTAAAGGCTGGTGGAATTCTCTGTAACCAAAAAACCCATGAACAAGAAGAAAATAATTGTTTCAATAAAATCTCATATCATATGTATGTTACTCCTAGAGAGAGAGAGAGAGAGAGAGAGACCAACTGGTTAGAGAAGTCGCCAATCAAGACCTTGAAAAACGAAGGTGCTCTTCGCGGTGCCATTTTCATGAGTTCAGGAAATGTGAGTGAATGAGACAGGGAGAGATGATGATGGCAAACCACCACCTAAAAGCCTTCCGAATTAGAGGGCATTGAAGGGACGCTGATGGAAAAAGTTAGGAACACTAGGTGCTTAAGTGGTTACTTAAGAGGATTAATTACCAGCTAGTCCCAATAAGTGAACTTAAAACATTTTTATTCATCTTCTCTTGTTTGGTTTAACACATTTTTAAAAAAATTAGGTTTTTATTTTTACTGATTTTTAGTATTTTTTTTAAAAATTATTTTACATATTTTTGTATTTTGTTAGATATACTTTGTCTAGATACATTTAGAAAGTATAATATTTGTGAATTTTTTACCAATACAAAAAAATATAAAATTTCAATATATTTTCATATTTTGTTGTATTCAATAAATTTTTAAAATATTTTTATATAAATTTATTTTTTTTAGTATATCAAGATTACGTAAATTTAAAAAGTAAAAAAATACAAATTGAAAACACAAAAATTTGTCCTTGAAAATTCCAAACCAATACATTCTACAATACCATGTTATCATCATTATTTTTGTATTTATGAAGTTTTTTCATCTTCTCCCTTTCTCTCTCTCCACCATTTTTCCAAATAGATTGGGTTATCTTAAGTTGGGGTGATTATTCAGTACTTCTGGAATATGGACATATGGTGCTTCATAAGGTTTTTGTAAGGACCCCGAAATGTACGCCACAATTATCGGTAATTAATTACGCATTAAGCTGAATTAATTGGGAATTTTCTAGAAAAAAATATGTGTTGGAACTACAACTTCGGGACTGAAATTGACGACCGTAACGGGTTCGGAAGACGAAATTGAACATGCCTATGTGCACTACAAGAAAATCGGGTTTTGGCGACTAAAAAATGAAATTTAGTCGCTGAAAGTAGGACAATCGGCGACTAAAATGGTTTAGTCGCCAAAAGTGCAGATTATTGGCTACTAAAACAAATTTAGTAGCTAAATTGAGGGTTTTGCCGACTAAACCGAACTTTAGTCGCCAAAAGTGGTATTTTTGGCTACTAAAAAAAATTTAGTAGGTAAATGGAGAGCTTTTGCCGACTAAACCTAAATTTAGTCGCTAAAAGTTCTGTTTTTGGCTACTAAACAGAAATTAGTAGCTAAATTGAGGCCTTTTGCCGACTAAACCTAACTTTAGTCGCTAAAAGTCATGTTTTTTTGGCTACTAAACAGAAATTAGTAGCTAAATGGAGGCCTTTTGCCGACTAAACCTAATTTTAGTCGCTAAAAGTCATTTTTTTTGGCTACTAAACAGAAATTAGTAGCTAAATGGAGGCCTTTTGCCGACTAAATCTAACTTTAGTCGCTAAAAGTCATTTTTTTTGGCTACTAAACAGAAATTAGTAGCTAAATGGAGGCCTTTTGCCGACTAAACCTAACTTTAGTCGCCAAAAGTGCCAGAATTTTTTTTTTAATAAATAATATATTTTTTAATTAATTATATTGAATTAAAATAATTATATTTGTATATATTATTATTTTATATTAATCCGAATAATATAATATATAAATAATATATATTGCGTATTTGTACATGTGAAGTTATGGTGGCATAGTGGAGGGCGGGTGTTGCCAAAAAGGCGTGGAATGTGAATGGTTGGGGTTCGAAACTCAGCAGAAGCAAAAAAAAAGTGGACTTTTTTTTTTTCCGTCGGAAACACCTTTGGCGACTAAAAATTTAGTCGCCAAAAGTCTTTATTTCCAAAACTGAAAACCACTATTGGCGACTAATTTTTAGTCGGTAAAGACCTATTTTTGGCGACTAAAAAAACCACTATTGGCGACTAATTTTTAGTCGCTAAATGTATTATTTCCAAAACTCAAAAACACTATTGGCGACTAATTTTTTAGTCGGTAAAGACCTATTTTTGGCGACTAAAAAAATTTTAGTCGCCAATACCCTACGCCGACCACAAATATGCGACTAATATAGCGACTAAAAAATTTCGTCGGAGAAGGTGAAATTTGGACTTTCGGCGACTAAAAGTAGACTTTTGGCGACTAAAAATTTAGTCGCCAAAAGTCATTTTTCTTGTAGTGGTGATACCGGGAATTTTTGGAACCATTTGGGATGTTTAATTTAGAACTGAATTTCGTCTGATTCGCTAAGCTCCGTTTGGCTTGTAAGCTTTGGCACAATTCCATTTTTTGATATAAATGGCTATAGATAAGGCTTATTGACCCAATGTTGACTCAAAAGGCAAAGGAAATAAAATATCTAAGAGAGAGAGAGAGTGAATTCGGGAGAAGAGGAAATCAAGAGGAAGAAGAAGTGAGAAAAGGGGAGAAACAAGTTGATCTTCTCCAAATTAAATAATCAAGGTAAGGATTACTCTTTAACTTCTTGAATTAAAGTTGATTCCTTCATGGTCTCATGGCAAGGGAATGAATTGAAAGGGAAAATTATGCTTAATTGAGAGGATGTGTTGTATTTTTTTTATATAGATTGCATCCATGAGCATACATGGCTTTAAATATTTTGATTCATGTTGTGTTTGGCATAAGAGTTTGAAATCCATGTTTTTAATCATGTTTTTCTTGCATGATAGTCATGTTTGGGGAGGAATTTCATGGATTTGAGTTTAGTTGAGTTTATGAGCATGTGTTATGAAATTCTATCTCAATTCAAAGTTTAAATTACATGTGAATTTTAGTTGGAAATATGATTGTTATTTGAAGTTGTAATGTTTGAATTCAAGTTGTTTCCAAATGTGTTTGGCCTTGGTTTTGTAAATTGAAAGTGGTTTTCAAATGTTTTGGGCTTGAATTACATAAAATGGTAATTGCTTTTGCAAAAATGGAGGCCACGGTTTGACAGAAAAATGGACTGGTTTTCTACCCAGATTTTCACAGTCCGCTCGAGCGGAGGTTTGGCCGCTCGAGCGGAGATTTCGCACATCCAGCATTTTTCTCACAGTGTGTTGTCCGCTCGAGCGGGGGTTTTTACGCTCGAGCGGAGACCTGTTTTTCAGGAAATTTCAAAAAGTGTTTTAATGCATAATTTTGGCATCCTCATTACATTTTTAGCATTCTTGAGGCTTAATTAAGTCATGATAATGAAGTTATGAGATTGAAACATTATTAAGAGTATACGTGGACTTGATTTGATAATGATATGTGTTAAGGATCATGCGATACTGTGGATATTTGCAGGTCAAAACGTGAAGACCGTACAACCGGTTCTGGAAAACCACTGTAAGTAACATTTCTGTAAAGTTATGTTCTTATAAAGTATGTTTTAAATGTGATACGTTAAGTTATGTTTTCAAAATGTGAATTTGAATCTGTGAACGAATGTCCTATTTACGAATCTAGTATGGCATCCATAGGAAGTCCCAAGTCATGGGGGACGGCACGTTAGTGCGGGTCCATGACCAGTTTACGAGATCTCGCTATCCACTTCATCGTGGCAGTATGTGTTTAATCAGTATCCGGAACTGATTACTCTAGTCGGAAAATGTTCAGTATATGTTATGTTCTATGGAGTATGCCATTACGTATGTTCTGTTATGAAATGATTATGTTTATGATGATTTGTTTTACGGATATTTGATATATGTGGAATTCGTTCACTAACCCTTTACATCAATGTTACTTGCTGGGCTTTAGCTCACCCCCGTATATGTATTTATAGGTGAGCAGTCAGGGAGCCAAGCCTAGGCGGAATTCGTGTCGAGCCGCCGTTTTGAAAGCCTACCTGAGTTATGGTGCCCCCGAACTGGGCTAGGCCTGGAAGGCCGTATAGTGAGTTTTGTTTTGTAATGTATTTGTGGCTTGTGCCTATATGTGTTGTATATGAATTTTGGGACACATGTTATGTAATATGGTGGGTAAATTAACATTTTTGGCATGTAAATATTTGTTCATATATATGCATAGCTCTTTGGACTATTAGTCGCTTTATTTCGCTTCCGCGAGCCCCGGTTAATTATGTTTTGTACTGTAAGGTCTGTGGTAATCTAGGATTACTGGCCGGTTACGATGCCAACCTTCTCGGGGCGGGTTTGGGTCGTGACAGTTTTGATTGGTGAAAAGACACAAGGGCCGACAATTTATGTTAGGGATGGGGGAACAACACAGGGCTAACTAATTGGTGATTGGTTTAGAGTATGGACACGTGGTGCTTCGAGAGTATTGAATAATTTCCCCTTAAGGTGGTCATCTAATTTGAGAGCGTTTAGACTTAGGCCTTGTTTGAAGACGAAGCATTTTAACTAAAAAGTCAAAAAGTCATTATAAATTATCACATCATTCTCTCTATTTTTTTACACATCTTTTCGTAAAAAATTAAAAAATTACTAAAATAACCTGTTCTCAAACGAGGCCTTAGTTGAGTTATTTTGGAGCCAATCTTGGTGATCCAATCCGTTTACTTTTTTAAGACTCGTTAAATAAAATTATAAAATATTCATACAAAAAATTAAGATTATCAGATATATATATATATATATATATATATATTTGAATCTATTTGATTTAAAAAAACTAGATGACAATTATAATGTCAAGAGTAGCTATCTATTTTTTATAATACAAATGTGATTCAAATATATAACTATCGATGTTTGATATATTAATTTTTTGCTTAAATATTCTATTAAGATATCTATCCTAAAAAATTAATGATTTGTGTTTTGATAATACTTCTCTTAACAAAATTTAATATCATGATTATTGATTCAAAGTGTTTTATTTTTATTATTTCTTTCGTCATTATCTTTATCATTTGCAAGTGTAAAGAAAGAAAAGACAAACAAAAGGTTTTGTGGCAATGGATTGGCATGATTTGTGATAAGATTTGATTGACCTTGTTCTGTGGAAAGATGGTCCAGCATGGATGGCAAGCATGTGCAAAGGATTATTTTTGTCTGATAGAAATATGGCTAATATCATGGTGGAAAAACAGATCATAAAACATGGAACTAATGTCAAAAAAAAAAAAAAAAAAAAAAAAACAACAACAACAACAACAACAAAAGGCAGGTTCTCTGTTGTTTTTCCTCCATGATATTATGCTTGCCATCCATACTTGACCATCTTTCTACAGAAACAAGGTCAATCAAATCTTATCACAAATCATGCCAACCCGCTGCCACAAAAGCTTTTGTTTTTTCTTTTCCTTCTTTTGCCCCACGACACTTGCAAATGATAAAAATAATTACCAAAAAAATAATATAAATAAAAACATTTTTGAATCAATAATTATGATATTAAATTTGTTAAGAGAGATATTGTCAAAATACAAATCATTAATTTGTTAGAATAAAATCCTAACAATCTCCCCTTTGACAATGTCGAGACAAAACTTCATAAACATTCCTGCACAAGATCTGAAGATTCAAGCAACAAATGGAACATAAATGATTAAACTAGAAAATCATGATTTTGTCTTTGGAACACAATTGCCAACTTGCATTGTAATGCACAAAATTAAGATTGAAAATCTAAACATATTCTACTAAAAAAAGTGAATGGCATGGATCACCGAGATTGGCCCACCAAACATAAATGCTCTCACAAGTTGAGATGGTCAACTTGAGGAATACCTCGACGTCGTCGCCGGACGTGAGGGAATGTAGGTACTATCTTGCGCACTAGACTTCTCTACGGGCGCGTCGGAATCTCCAACCTTGTAACTTTTGGTGATTGAGAGGGACGGAGTGTGCCGCTGGCTCTGACTGCCTGAACGGCGGGGTTGGGTGCACTCACTGTGTTCTCCCATTCCAACAACACCCTTCCCTTTGACATGCCGCTTAAGATCCTCCATCTCCGCTGCCATTCTCCGGATGACGGCGTCTTGGTCCCTTAGCTTGTGTTCCAGACGTCTAGCGTGCAATTCTTTCCGCCGCCGGTGACCGTCTGGACTCCGAGAATGACCAAAGCTTCTTCCGCGCTTATCTTGCGCGTCTCTTGAATGTCCTCCTGGAGAAGTCTCCAGGTCCGCTATCGGAGGAATGGCGGGGTGTCCTTCTCTCCGTCTGGTTGACTCCGGGGTAACTCCGTCGATGGCGGACAACGGAATCTCGTCGTTGTTCGCCATGGACGGCGATCAGATGAGCTGGGAAGACAAGGTTTTATCTATCAACTTGCCATAGACGGCGCCAATTGTACGGGGAGCAAATATTCTGGCGAGCCCGTACTTCTTTCTTCCCAGCTCCCTGTCTGTCCGATCGACCTGCGAACACAACAGCGGTGAGCTACTCGGCGATGTGTGGCCGGAAAACCCCTCCGACGGTCAAGTTAGCACACACTCAGGGATAGAGAGAGATGAGAGAGTTGAATGTCTAAGTGTATCTCACCAAATGATCATCTGCCCAAGCATGGGGGGCAGACACGCTTATATACCTTCTGCGCCCCAAATCTACTCCCATTAGTCTCTCGCCACGTGGTGCTGCTATCCCATCCGTCAGCACAAATCCAGCAATCACCACCTAACCAAACTGTCAGGATATCTTGGTGGAGCCCGGCAGACCAGCGAAATCACCTCGGTCTCACACGACCGTACTGCGCCACATGCCCGAATGCTCACTAGTCGAGCTCCATACCGACCGAGCTCAGTTGCACTCCGGCAGAGCCGAGCTCGAAATAGGTCGCACGAGTGAAACAAAGGCCTTCCTGCCGAGCTAAAGGCGCGATCCTTCCTGTTGAGCTAAAGGCGCGAGCCTTCCTGCCGAGCAACGCAAGTAGCACGGTTCCCACCTGTGCGAGTTCAAGTAGCTCGGTCTTGGGCCTTAGCCGAGCAGCCCCATATCCGGGCAAGCCCAAAGCTATCCTGGCCCAAACGCGCTAGGCCTTCAACTTGCCCGGCCCTTTCCATGGCCCATTTCCAGCTCATAAAACCTCCCTCTCAGTACATTAGTTAGTACACTAATTAATGTATATAACATTATTCATAAGAAATTTAAAAAACTTAAACATAATATATGAAAGTACGCGTAATATATAATGTACAATCAATTTAAACATTGTTATTCTATATTCTTGGAGTATTTGTTAACCAAATCCTTTACCTAGCGTTTTATTTTGAAATCATGATACTAATCAAAAAATTTCAAAACTGTTTAAAACTCTTTTTAAAATTAAATTAAAAAAATCAAAAAAAATAATTTTTTTATTTTGTTCTTTAAAATTATTTTTTATTTTTTAAAAAAAGGGTAAATTACAAACACCCCCTTGAGATTTGGTGAAAATATAGATTCCTCCCTGAGGTTTGAGAAATTACAAATTGCCCCCTGAGGGTCAAATTTTCATAACAAATTAGGGAAAATTAGAGGGGAATCTGTATGAAAATAAAAATCTCATGGGGTAATTTGTTATGGAAATATAAACCTCAGGGGGCGGGATGTAATTTCTCAAACCTCAAGGGGGAATCTGTATTTTTACCAAACCTCGAGGGGGGTGTTTGTAATTTGCCCTTAAAAAAAAAGTATTTTTGTCATTTTTTAAAAAATTTTTGAAGAAATATTTTTTTTATTTTTTTGAAAAAAATATTTTGTTATTTTTTTTTTTTTTTTTTAGTTGAATAGATAATTGTGAGAGAAAACATGATTGATTGATGTGTAGGATGTAATATTTTGTCTTTTTTAGTTATTTTAGCCAAAAAACACTCTTCCCAAATAGGGCATGGGACCAGCTTATATGCATGCCCCCTCCATGTGGATTGGATAAATTTCAGGTATAATTTGTCGACATGATCCTAAAGAGTTGATAACACCTAATGAGAGTCGAATTTGAGATATAGAAGGAGGACATCCCCAGGTCCCAAATTACACTCACTTGGTTAATCCCTTAAGATTAATATAACTTGTTATCTTTCCTTTGCATCTAAAAAAAAATATATGGCTTGTTATAGAAAGATTAACATTGTACCAAATACGGCATAAGATTTGTCTATTGCTAAAATCTGTGTTTATATTTATGTTTCAGGCAATGTTTTGAAAACTGGATTGGTGAGCGAATCGGAAAAGAGACCGGTGGACGGGTCATCGGTTCAACCGTTGGATCAAAGCGGTCGAACCGTGATGTCAAAATTAATATTATATAATTAAAAAATATAACTATAAATTATAAATAAATAAATAAATATATATATAAATACTCAAATAAAAATAAAATTTATCGCATAGTATTTATTAATAATATTTAATAAAGTTATAGTTGATAAAAAAAAAAGTCACTTGTTTTAAAGAAATTAAATTTTTTAAACATTTCCTCCAAACAAATTGATTGAATGCTAGATTTAATTTTGCAGGGAAATGAAATTTTCAACTCTCCCTCCAATCAATATGTTTCAAATAATTTGATTAAATCTCACATAGAATTTTGTAGGTTCTCTTTGAAAAATCTTTTCCTATAAATAGGAATAGACTTTCATAATTTTCTCAAGCTTCCAATGAAACTCTTCCTTATGAGAGGAGACTCTTGAAATAAGAATTTTTAGTCAAAATTTTGAAATATATTTATATATATATAAATATATATAAGAAAGAAAGAAAGAAAAAAAAAAAAATGGTCTGACCCTTCAAACCTGGTCCGGGTCACTGGTTTAGTCGATTCAACTGCCAGGTCTTCCGGTTTTTCATTTTTACACCGGTTTTGCATCCAGTCCGATTTTAGGGGTTGACCGGACCGGAATAAGGCCCGATTCCCGGTTCGATCCAAGTTTCAAAACATTGGTTTCAGGACTTATATATAATATTTTGATTTGACATTTTGTGAGAAAAATTGAATAATTTTACACTTTCCGTTAGTCGGATGACAAAATTAATTGTGACACTTTACTTCAAAACTATGTAGGGGGTTTTCTGACCATATTTGAATCATAAGGAGTAAAATGCTTCGATCCTAAACCACAAGGATAATAAATTTAAGCCTAATTTTAAGTTAACTTTCAAAAATGATAATTTTTGAAATAAGTGTTGAATTTTTATTTTTATTTTTTGTAAAAAATCATAGATTTTTATAAATAATTACTTAATATTTATTTCAATTATTTTATATAATTTTGAGCTATATAATTAGGATGTCAATATATAATTTATGAAATTTCATTTGAGGAATTTTAGTAATTGAAATAATTTATATCAATTTGTAAAATCTACTTCCATAATTTTCTTTAATCGAAAAAATAACACATAGCTTTACATATCAAATCAATGTATTGATACTATTACGTAATCAACAATGATAGAGACCACTAATTTTGGAGCTCTAAAAATACCACCAATGACATGGCACTCAATAAAAAAAGAAAAAAAATATAACACCAAAGGCCAAAACATCAAATCATTCATGGTGGGGCCTACTGCCACATCATTAGTGGTAGCACTAATTAGTGCTCCCACTCATTTTCCTTACGTAATACACAAAACAATTAGAGATGATGTCATAAATATTGTGAAAATACTACTTAAATAAAAGGTGATTTTTTTTTTAGAAAATTAAAGAGGGTGTATATATATATATATATTACAAACATATTCATAAATTATAAGGGTAATAGTACTTTGAGAAAAGGGGCCATATAGGGGTTACCCGGAGCTCAATGCCCCCACTTAACCCGATATTTTAAGGTTTGGAAAAACTATTTAGCATATAGGGCTGTGTTAAGTTTAGATTTTGAACCTATTTAATTTTTAGATTGAGTTTGGAATAAGGGTTATTTTGGAAAGATAGTTATAATCAATTTTTTGGTTAAAAATTAATTAAAAACTGATTATAATCAGTTTTTTGTGAGAGAGTGAAGTGGGTTATAATATGGGAAGTGGATTATAATCCACTTCCCAAAAGACCCCTAAGAAATTTTAGTTTAACTCAACCTCACTTGGTCATTTATAAAATACTAGTAGTTGGATACGTGCGTTACACATGACATATCAACTGTTAGTATTGTAATTATGCGTGTCTTTTTAATTAATATGTGATATGTATACAAAGTATAGAGATTTGTATGGGTAAATTGATCTGTATTCAAAATATAATTAAGTAAGAAATGAATACATACTCGGCTAAAGAATTTAAATGATAAATGATAAATTTTATAAACATAAATATTAATTGTTGAGATCATTATCTTATCTTAAACAATAAACAATAAACAAATCCTTTAAAAATATAGTATTACACAAATATTTTCTTTCAACTTTCACTTTAATTTTTCATATTTGTAGCTGTAATACAATTGAAGATGTGAAATTAATTGCACAATTACACAATTTTTTGTTTAATAATTCATCTCATAATACTAATTCATTGAACTCACTATTACATATTGTTTGCATACTATTAATGTAAGAATGTATTAATATTAATATGTAATATATTTTTATATATCAAGAGTTGTTGAGTCTCATTTCCTGTGCCACAAATATTTTGTATGATGAAAAATATAATTTTAGTCATTAGTATACAATTCGTATACAATTGTTGTGAAAAAAAAATAAATATAAAAAGTATAATTATTGTCGAAATGTAGGTATTTTGCAAAGTCTTACTTTGTTATTGAAAATATTTATTATGGATACTTGTTTGTATGACATATATGTATTAAATATAATTGATAGGAAAACAATATATAATTTTGCAGTTTTTTCTTTGCAAATAAAACTATATTACTAAAGCGATACATATTAAAAAATTTAGAGTTAATTACCTAAAGTCTTATTTACAAATGTTATGGTAGGTTAGGTCCTATCTAAGATTTTTTGAACCAATAAATCCTATTTAGTAAAACTAAGAATATTATTAGTTTTTC
Source organism: Camellia japonica (assembly GCA_030407325.1). Classification (NCBI taxonomy): domain Eukaryota; kingdom Viridiplantae; phylum Streptophyta; class Magnoliopsida; order Ericales; family Theaceae; genus Camellia; species Camellia japonica. Next base: position 137,562,685 of record JAPPVO010000059.1, on the reverse strand, counting down.
TTAATTTTTAAAACTAAAAACATTATCAATTTTGCATAGTAATATTCCAAATAATTATTTCACTAACTGATGAAAAAAAACAGAGTATGAGATTAAACGTTTTTACTCTTCTACTTATTGGTTTGATTCAATTATCTAATAAAATCGAAAATATTATCAGTTTTTTTCTTTTTAGTTTAAAATTGAGAACATTATTAGTTTTTTAATTTTTAATTTTTAAATTTTTTTTTTTAGTTTTGCACATCAATGTTCCATCATCATGCTCCTTTATAGACACAAAATTTTCAATTTTGCACAAAAAAAAATCAGTTTTTTCAAAAAAAAATATTAAATTTTTTTTTCATATATATATATTAGTTTTTTCAATTTGAAAGTTGATGTTTTAAAGTTTTGAAAATCAAAATAAATGTGAAATCATCATTTTCCTTTATAGATAATAATAAATGATAAACAATCATTATTTGAAAGGCAATTTCGACTATTAAAAATTTAATAGAACTTGAAAGTTCAAAAAATCTTAGTTAGGGTTTAATGGAGTATAAATTCATAAATTATGACTTGTGTGTAAATGCCTCAAAAATTAAAGTATTCGATGGTAATATAGTATTGCAAATTAACAATGCATAACAATGCAAAAGATATCACCAAAGTAATATGTTAAATTTTTTGCAACAATATAATACAAGTAATAATGAGAAATTAATTATTCATAATTAAATAATCGGTCATAATGTAGATATTTAGTGTTATATTTTTGTGTGCAAGTACCATTGTTTAAATAAATTATTAAATTCACATAAAAATTGAAAAGATTCGTAAATAATTTGTGTAAAATTAGAGATTAGTGAAGAAAGATTTTTTTTTTTTCAAAAAAGTGAAGTTTATAGTGTTTGGTTTGGTTTGTTTTTTCAAACTTTTATTTTGAATTTTTTGGTTATCATATATATATGTATATATTATCTTTGACACTGTTTTTTTAATAACCATTTTATTTTCTTTTTAGATTCATTGAATTTAACACTTTTTATTTTTTAATTTTACTTTTAGATTTAGATTCACTTAATCTAAAAATACTTTAAAAATAATTTGTTGTGTATTCTTTTTAGAAAAAAATTATTAATATTAAATAATAATAATAATAACAACAACAAAAATATAATAATAGAAAATTAGTACATGTTTGAATTTATAAATTTTTTTTTCTAATATCTTACTTTTTAATTCTATAATTTAAATATAAAATATGAAGAAATTTCAGTATCTTTAATCACTAAAACTCATAAAATATAAAAACTAAAAACTTAAAAACAAATTTAAAAAATAAAATCAACAAAAGTGGTTCTTATTTAGAATTTTGACATCATACCTTCGTTATTAAAGTACCATGTAAAATATTAGAGTTCATAAAATATAACTTAAAAAAAAAAAAAAAGTGTATAAAGATAATCTGCGAATTTTTGAGATGCAATACAAATCTTTGCTTTAAAAACGCATATGCTTTCCTTTGTCTAGATTCGAACGAATACGTATAACTTTAAGATTCAACCAAAATTATTTACAGCGATTTGATTCATGATAAACACATGAAATAAGAGAGAGTCATTGTTTTTTGTTTTTCATTTTTCAATCATCATCAATAAAAAATAGAGAGATTGTTTCTTTTCTTTTTTCTTTTTTTATAAGAAGGGAGACGGTTTGTTTATGGGGTGATATGAGAAGTTGGTTAAAAACTAACTTTTTGATTTTTTTTTGTGACTTTTTTGTCATTTTATGTATAAAAAATGTGAGATGTAATGTGATCTAAAATTGGTTAAAAGTTAAAAGTTAGCTTTTAGCTAGCTTACCAAATCACTCCTATATTTATATAAGACTCTTGAAAGCAAATATTATGTTTTTAAGTGTTCAACTTCAAAAATAAAAAAAATAATTGACTTTTCATGAAAATATAGTACATTTAATACGGTAAAATTGAAATTTAAAAAAGATAAAAAACTTGACAGATTTTTTACACTTTTATAATTGTAGTAGATTAATATTAATTTTCATATTATTTAGTTACCTTTCAAGAACAATCAAAAGAAGATCACCAAAACGGCTCGAACAAGGAGAGTCTCCAAAATCAAATATTTCAAGTAATTCACAAACAGTTTTAACTTAGAAAATACAAAAGCAGAGGAACTAATTCATGTTTCTGAAAATGGAAACCTTAAGCACATGATCGTCTCTATCGATCAGTTCAAAGACGCAAACATCTCCTACTTGCAGAGACTGTTCCTTTACAAATGCAGGAAACCCTCCACACAACAATGCTCTACGCTGATAGGATATCAAATTCACAGGCCACAACTTGTCTGAGATTTGAAACTTCAATGTGGTCTTACTCTTTTTTATGTGTGTATTCACAAAGCTCATTGCTATATTCTGCACAAAGTTTTGCAAATTTGTAAATAAAAAGTACAAAATCTGATTCATGACAATCATATTCAAGAATGACTAAATTTTTTTATAAATACCCATTGTTTCATTTTTACGCGAAAACAATTTTTACAAAATTGTCGCATCCATGTTCTGATGAGTGAGGGAGAATGAGGTTTTAGTTGTTCCAATTCACAAGATTATGTAGTGAAATATGTTAGTTTGGGGTGAGTTTTTACCAGATACGGGTTATGCAAATTAGCAGGACGCATAACTCGAATGAAGGAAGGATAGTTTGAGGTGGACATGAATTTCTCGGCTGCTTCAAGAGCTCTTCCTCTGCCTTTTTCTTGTTTTGCCTCTGCAGCAACTATCGACCATGAAGACCTTCGAATAACCCTCTGCCGTGCTGCACTACTCTTCTTTTGTATCGTCTCTTGCAACTCATCTGCATTATAAATTACACATGATGAATGAGACTTTGACAATGCTCTTCAAGGCACATCGCAAAATGATCTGTTTAGTTTGAGAGAAACTACTTTTTTACTGTCGAAGAAAGTGTTATATTGTTTTCTATTGTGACTTTAAAAATAGGTTATTTTTCTGTATTTTTGCAAGGTATTGTCTCTTACACCTTGAAGTTACTCTTACGGGTTAGGATTGCCTCTTAGGGCCCACAGGCTTTCGGTTAAGAAATCAAGATTCATGCCTATATTTTTGGATTTTTTTTCTTCTTTTCCTCCCCTATTTTTTCATAATTTTTGCAAACTTCACAAGCCACCTTTCACAGCCCAAAAGGCCCCCATGCCCAGGCCCATCCCAAGCTTCGTTTGGGCCGGGCCAGCCAACCGAGGTACAGGCCTAGCCTGGGTTACGAGCTAAATGGTGACCCTTAGGCAGCCGCGGTGATAAATTCAAAAAATATATATATATATTTTTTTGTGAAAATAAATTTATTTTCTGTTCATCTCAACAAGTATTTATTTTTATTAGATTTTCGTTACTAATATTTTTTCAAAAAATAATTTGTGCCGAAATGAAAAGAGGCTAGCTAAGTTTAAAATGTGAGTTACCAGTTTGATTAGCAGGGTCTGTTGTAGCAAGCTTTTGACAGCAATTCTTACCATACATGTCAACATAGAATTGTGAATCTCCCTCGTATCTGAAAAGTAAAAAGTCACCCATTTCTAAAGAATTGTCTCGCACAAACGCAGCCCAACCTTGTTGGAAAAGCAAGCGATCATCATCTACTTTTCTGATATTGACATTCCATGATCGCTCTTCTGCACAACTCCAAATTATGCAATTCTGAGGCACACTTCCACCAAAATGCTTTTTAAAGGCTGGTGGAATTCTCTGTAACCAAAAAACCCATGAACAAGAAGAAAATAATTGTTTCAATAAAATCTCATATCGTATGTATGTTACTCCTAGAGAGAGAGAGAGAGAGAGAGAGAGAGAGAGAGAGACCAACTGGTTAGAGAAGTCGCCAATCAAGACCTTGAAAAACGAAGGTGCTCTTCGCGGTGCCATTTTCAGGAGTTCAGGAAATGTGAGTGAATGAGAGAGGGAGAGATGATGATGGCAAACCACCACCTAAAAGCCTTCCGAATTAGAGGGCATTGAAGGGACGCTGATGGAAGAAGTTAGGAACACTAGGTGCTTAAGTGGTTACTTAAGAGGATTAATTACCAGCTAGTCCCAATAAGTGAACTTAAAACATTTTTATTCATCTTCCCTTGTTTGGTTTAACACATTTTTAAAAAAATTAGGTTTTTTATTTTTACTGATTTTTAGAATTTTTTTTAAAAATTATTTTACATATTTTTGTATTTTGTTAGATATACTTTGTCTAGATACATTTAGAAAGTATAATATTTGTGAATTTTTTACCAATACAAAAAAATATAAAATTTCAATATATTTTCATATTTTGTTGTATTCAATAAATTTTTAAAATATTTTTATATAAATTTATTTTTTGAGTATATCAAGATTACGTAAATTTAAAAAGTAAAAAAATTATTAAAAATAAAAAAATACAAATTGAAAACGCAAAAATTTGTTCTTGAAAATTCCAAACCAAGACATTCTACAATACCATGTTATCATTATTATTTTTGTATCTATGAAGTTTTTTCATCTTCTCCCTTTCTCTCTCTCCACCATTTTTCCAAATAGATTGGGTTATCTTAAGTTGGGGTGATTATTCAGTACTCCTGAAATATGGACACGTGGTGCTTCATAAGGTTTTGATTGGTGAAGAGACACAAGGGCCGACGATTTATGTTAGGGATGGGGAACAATACGGGACTAACTAATTGGTGATTGATTTGAAGTATGGACACGTGGTGCTTCGAGAGTATTGAATAATTTCCCCTTAAGGTGGTCATCTAATTTGAGAGCGTTTAGACTTAGGCCTTGTTTGAAGACGAAGCATTTTAACTAAAAAGTCATTATAAATTATCACATCATTCTCTCTATTTTTTTACACATCTTTTCGTAAAAAATTAAAAAGTTACTAAAATAACATGTTCTCAAACGAGGCCTTAGTTGAGTTATTTTGGAGCCAATCTTGGTGATCCAATCCGTTTACTTTTTTAAGACTCGTTAAATAAAATTATAAAATATTCATAAAAAAATTAAGATTATCAGATATATATATATATATATATATATATTTGAATCATATTTGATTTAAAAAACTAGATGACAATTATAATGTCAAGAGTAGCCATCTATTTTTTATAATACAAATGTGATTCAAATATATAACTATCGATGTTTGATATCTTAATTTTTTGCTTAAATATTCTATTAAGATATCTATCCTAAAAAATTAATGATTTGTGTTTTGATAATACTTCTCTTAACAAAATTTAATATCATGATTATTGATTCAAAGTGTTTTTATTTTTATTATTTCTTTCGTCATTATCTTTATCATTTGCAAGTGTAAAGAAAGAAACAATAATGCTTGAGACCACTAAAAGTGGTGCTCTAAAAGCACCACTAGTGATGTGGCAATGGACGGGGCCCACTGCTTGTGTCTTGTTTTTTTTTTTTTTTTTTTTTTCTTTAAATGCTTGCCAACTCATTAGTGGTGCTTTAGAGCACCACTTTTAGTGGGATGTATCATTACCCAGAAAGAAAAGACAAACAAAAGGTTTTGTGGCAATGGATTGGCATGATTTGTGATAAGATTTGATTGACCTTGTTCTGTGGAAAGATGGTCCAGCATGGATGGCAAGCATGTGCAAAGGATTATTTTTGTCTGATAGAAATATGGCTAATATCATGGTGGAAAAACAGGTCATAAAACATGGAGCTGATGTCAAAAAAAAAAAAAATAACAACAACAACAACAACGAAAGGCAGGTTCTCTGTTGTTTTTCCTCCATGATATTATGCTTGCCATCCATACTTGACCATCTTTCTACAGAAACAGGGTCAACCAAATCTTATCACAAATCATGCCAACCCGCTGCCACAAAAGCTTTTGTTTTTCTTTTCCTTCTTTTGCCCCACGACACTTGCAAATGATAAAAATAGGGTAAACTACCAATAGGTCCTACTTTGGAGACTTATTACCCAATAGGTCTTATTTTGAAAACTTATTACCCATTAAGTCCTATTGATAAATTTATTAAGTGATAAAGATAAATTTATCAGTCTTTTATTTTTATGAATAAATTTATAGTGATAAATTTATCAGTCTCTTTGTTTTTATGAATAAATTTTTAATCATAAATTTATCACTCTCTTATTTTTATAGTGTTAAATTTATTAGTTAGGACCTGTAGGTAAATAAGTCTAGTTAATAGGACTAATTGGTAAGTACCCCTAAAAATAATGACCAAAAAAATAATACAAATAAAACATTTTTGAATCAATAATTATGATATTAAATTTTGTTAAGAGAGATATTGTCAAAATACAAATCATTAATTTGTTAGAATAAAAATCCTAACAATCTCCCCCTTTGACAATGTCGAGACAAAACTTCATAAATATTCCTGCACAAGATCTGAAGATTCACGCAACAAATGGAACATAAATGATTAAACTAGAAAATCATGATTTTGTCTTTGGAACACAATTGCCAACTTGCATTGTAATGCACAAAATTAAGATTGAAAATCTAAACATATTCTACTAAAAAAAGTAAATGGTATGGATCACCGAGATTGGCCCACCAAATATAAATGCTCTCACAAGTTGAGATGGTCAACTTGAGAGAATCTAAACCCTTACTGAAAAACTTCACACCACCATTGTCTACCGCCACTGCTATCTGCCACTGCCACTGCCACTGCCACCTCCACCATCATCGTCCATTGGCTACTACCACCGTTCACCAACCACCTCTACTATCACCAATCTACACTCTAATATCTTTCATCTATTTGACTAATGGATAACTAATGCAATCAGCCCAGATGTTATGAAATTTAAATTTTAAGATAGTACAACAAAAATTATATTACAATTGTGAAATTAACAGTAATTTATTCATTACTTAGATACAGTCAATATAATTATATTAAAATTGTTAAATTATTCAATCTTTGAAAACACCGTGATTATGTGCTCAACTAATAGTATAATGTATTTTTCTATATATTCCTATTTTTTGTGTCATGTAATTACAGTCATTTGTTATTGAGTGGCATACCATTGCCATAAGTCTTAAAACACTAGATAATTACCAACACTGAAAATAATAACTAACAAATGCCAAACAAACTAGGTATTATTTGAGTTACAACAAACATGATCTGCCTAATTTTCAACTATCAAAACATGAGCAAATTGTCAATTCCTTCTAATATGCTTATTAAAACCCAAAAGTTAAAAGAAAAAAACAAGTGAAAAAAAAGAGAGAAGAAAAACATGTACAAACAAGCTATTGTAAAGATGAAAGGAAGCTTATGGATTGTCAATGACAAACATAGACATATAATTCTGAAGCGAATTGCAAAACTAGTGATTCCAAGTAACCATAGACATATAATCTTTAATAAGGTTTGTTAGCAAAGTCCCAAGGTGATGTGAAAGAGTAGACAATCAAAACATTGAAAAACAAGAGGACGCAAGAACATGTTGATCAAAACACTCGCAAAACATGTAAACACATACGTATCTTTGTATGATCATACATTTCAAAATAGCACTTGATGAAAATTTTACCACATCTTTTTGCATTCTCTCTTCAAGTCTCAAAACACTCTGATATGTCAATACACTGCTCGAAATATTGTGACATTCAGACAAACTTCAGTGGCCTTGATCAACTCAAAGATGCAGACATCGCCCACTTTTAAATTGTTGTCTCGCACAAATGAAGCCCAACCAAATTTGCATTTTCCATTCAGATGACAGTAGCAATTCACAGTCCATGCTCTCCCATCAGAAAGCCTTAGTATGACATCTCTCTGCTTCACGCTGAAATGTTTCATCGCAAATGCTAATGGTACATTCTGCAACAATTAAACAAAGACTTTTAAAATTTGATTTATTTATTTATTTATTTTTGCATCTCAATAGAGTGATTCAACCAAAATTGAGGTGGTACGAGTTGAAAATTAGATTCTTATGACAATGGTTGCAATGAATCAAGAAATATAACACAATCACCCAAATTTGGAATGGTTTAAGAGAATTTTTAATTGATAGCTTACCAAATTGAATTTGAAACAAACATATGATGGGTGCATAGAAACCATGAAGAAAGGGTTTTCAGATTTAAAAGCTTTGGCTCTTTGGAGGGCTCTAGCTTTCCCATCAATGGACGTGCCTCTGCTATGTTCTTCTGCAAGAAAACCAAACACAGACAATTTCTTTTGTAACATTGGATATGGATGCAACAAAATTAATATCATGTAACAAAATGTTTACAAGGGTATTTTGGTCTTTTCACATATGAGAGAACTTTTCGATGAACAAAAGTATGAAAAGTTCATACTCTTAATTTCGCGTGTCAAACAAGGAGGCTTCACATCCATTTTTAAATTCGGAAGCTTGAACCCATCAAAGTTCTCCATTTTACATCTTAGATTGGTTCTCTGCACTTCAACAGAGCCATCTTTCTCCATATCTGCAGCCCTACTTGTTTGGCATTTAGGAAAAATATCCAAAATTTCAGTTGAAGAATCTTTCTCAATTTCATCCCTCTTAGAAACTTCCTCCACTTTTGTTTGTTGTGTGGGAAAATCTTCCAAGATTTCAACAGAGTCATCTATTTCAATGTCTTCTTCTGTTTCAAGCAATTGCAATTTTTGGGTGGGATTGGATGGATATTCAATCTCTGAAGCACTCATATCAAATATAATGACATGAAAATTGGAATTCCCGTCATATCTGAATACCAAAAGGTGTCCAAAGCGAATCGAATAATATCGTGTGAAGTCTTTCCAACCATTGGATAACCAAACTTCTTCATTAGAGTTCATCAATTCAACTTTCCATACTGCACCACTTGGAACATTGAGAAATACAAGGTTGGCTAGGTTCTTCCCATGTTTAGTCATAAACTTTCTTGGAATCCTCTGCCATGAACATCAAATTAAGCTTATCATACTTGTAATTTTGTGTGTCATAGGAGCAAAAAAATATACACACGTGTCGTCTATGCTTTGTACTCAACAAGCTTATATGGATTAGTAGTACAAAAAGTAATAATTATCTCAATTTCATATATCTTTTTACAATTTGGAATTTTACCAACCTAAGTCAAGAAGGGTAAATTAGGTATCAAGAAAAAATATCACAAAAAATATATGTAGACCAAATTTATTGAAAATTACCGACACCATGTCCCCGTTATAGAGATGTGAGTAATTCACAGCAATAACGGTTGCTACCATTAGATGAAGTATATAATGGTTGCACAATTAGGGGTGCAACTTGGGTGGGTTTGGTCGGGTTGGGAGGTTGTCTAAGTCCAACCCAAGTTATGCTGAGATCTGCCCAGGCCCGCCCAAGCCTGAATTGTAATCCGAGGTTGTCTGCCCAAGCCCGACCTGAGTTAAACCCGAATTGACCGAGTTGCCCGAATTGTCCAAATTGTAATTATTAAAATTTGACTCTATTTATATATTTTTATATATAGAAAATCATTAATACCATAAAAAAAAATAATTTATATAATGTAAGAGAGATGCCGTTGTAATAGTCTTTACAATTTATGAGTAAAAATAAAAAAAAAGATTTTATGTTATTTGTATATATATATTCAATATAATTTAATAATCTAAATTACTTTAATATGATGTAATGACTAATAATTTATATATATATATATATATATTTAATATTTTTATATATCTATATATGTATAATTCGGGCTTCCGATTGCTCAGGTTGTTTGATGTCTTTACCCAAGCCCGCCCCAAATTTAATTTGAGCTTCTGAATTTTTGCCCAAGCCCGTACCAAATTTGAAAAATATTTTGTCCAAGCCTTAAAAAAATTCGGACTGGGTTCGGGTTGCTCGGGTTGAATCCGCCCAAGTTGCACCCCTATGCACAATTATGACTGTTATATTTATATTTTTATAAAATTTTATATACAAAGCTACTTTTTTTTTTTTTTTTTTTTTTTTTCCAGCTCTTAAAATAAAAAAAAAAATCTTATAATTACATGAGTTTTCAACTTAATCCTTTCTTTATGTGGAGAAGTGGTTTGGAAATACTCTAGAATCCAGTTAGACGTTCTTGATCCTCTGATTGCTACTTGAAAAAGGGAAAAACACTTCGGTCGGGGGTGCCGAAATTAGCACTCTGACGAACAAGTCAATATTCTCTCCGATTTACTTCTATCTCAAGTTATCTTGTATATTCTCACATACCTTCCTTCTGATTAATGTTCCTCCTATTATAATGCTCCTCTAGGGCCCACCTTCTGATTTATGGAAACCCTGCCCTAATAGTTGGGCCCTCATTTACGCCGTATGATTTGCAACATACTTGGCTATAAAAGTAAGCTTACTCGGCTGAGGCAGGCCACAGTTAGTCAGCCCGTAAGAGCCAACTTGCAAATGGCTCCACCAAATTGTAACCTTTAATATTTGGCCACCACAATTGCCCTCCAAACATCCGAGTTTAGATTAAGATGATCAGCATGTTTGGTCGATGACTTTGGCTTTCAAGTCGGACAAACCCTTGAAAGTCGGAAATACGGCGGTTGTACTCCTTTTGGTATTGATTCGTCAGAACAGACGACATATTGCAATCATTTCAACTTCCCGCCCCTTCGCATTTGACAATCATTTAATGTTCGATTTGAAAACTTTTCTTCCGTATATTTTTTTGCTCAAGAGACTTGCGACTTCCTCTGGCATCTTTTTCATCGACCTTCTTTGCGACCTCTGTGATTCCACTTTTTATTGTTCATCTTCTCCTCCAACCTGTAAGTTCCCCTCTCTCTTTTCATTCAGTTCTCATTCTAGTCCCTTGCTTGTTTTGTTTTTATTTAGTATACATTTGGTTCATATTCCGTCTTCGATAGCAAGACATTTGAAAGCCCTCCTCTTAGAGGAACGAGGCTAGGTCTTCTGTCATCATTTTTCAATTCCGGATGACATACACCTGTCTCTTGTTGCAGACAGTGTGTTGGACATGGAACGGGCTGATACAAACACCATTATTTTCTTTCTTTTATCCATCACTGAGGGTGGAGTCCGATTTTCCCTCCATCCCTTTCTTAGGTCGGTCATGCGTTATTGGGGTCTTATTCCCTCCCAACTAAATGTGAATTTCTACCGCATAATCATGGGAATAGTAGAGTTGAATAGGCGGTTAGGACTTAACCTAGGAATTCTAACTATTCGACAATGTTACGTCATGGCGAAGTCGTTCGGTCGGTAGGGCCGTTATTTCTTGAGAGCTAAAGACATTGATCATAACTTGGTGACCATGCTTGCCAGCTCAGGAAAGAGGGTTGATGATGTCATGGTTGCCGTCAAAGGCAATTGGGAATTCGGCGAATGAGAGAATCTCCAAGACCGAGTGCCGAGGCAAAAAGGAGAGCTAGGTGGCCGACTAGATTGTTATGATACTATTTTTGTAAACTATGAATTCGGCATAAATCTTGTACTGATCTATGATTGTCATGCAGGTAATGATTTAAAAAGGGCGTTGACATCAGCAGACGAAGCCGTTCTTGCGCAAGTGAAGATTACTCTTAACTACAAAGGCTGCGCCAACTTTAAAGGGCAAGGGCGCGTAGCCCATGTTCTGTTGAGATACGACCCCACCTATGCCACCTTCTCGGCTACAGACCATATCCCTGTGCCGAGAGGCGAACAACATCTGACTGCACTTATATTCCCTAGTTTCAAAAGCCTAAGAGATATTGGTGTTGACGATTTCGACGCTAACGAACCAATCTCTTTTCATCTGACTGCACTTATATTCCCTAGTCCCTTGTTCAATTCGCTAGGAGGCGTAATGCCGATAGTGGCCGAATATGTTTTAGAAGAGCCTTGGTAAATCATGGAAGTCAATCCTTTGGGGCAGAAACGGCAAGCTGAGATCGTCCCCGATCTAATTGAAGCGCCGACAGATAAATGGCAAAGGATTGAGATGCCGTCTTCCACTGATGAGGTATTTGAGCCATTTGTTATCCATCCAAGGATGAAGAATACGCCGGTTCTCTCCAATGGATCGGCCATCAAAGATCCTATTGTGGCCTTGAGTGTCACTTCGGCTCTCTTTCTGCCAGTTGATAGGACCACGTTCCGCATCGAACTGGATGTTGTCTCTATTGCTCTAGCAGTACAGTCGGCCATATTGGTAAGTTTCGACCACTTGGATCGTATAACTTGTTTTTAGTGCCGACTAATAAGTCTTGGTTTATTATTTTTGTCAAGCGGCGGGGAGTATTGTCGAGATCGGCCGTCGTCACTACGACGCCGTAGAGAAACTCAGTGTCCTTGAGGGCCAGCTTGAAGTTGAGAAAGGGAAGGCCGTGGCTGCAATTGTCGATTTGGATGTGGTAATGGCTAAGGCGGAGTTTGAAACCGCGAAGGCAGAGGAAGAGAAGACGAGGGCCATTATTGCGCCGGAAAAGGCTCAAAACGCCGATCAGTTACATAGGGATGCTGAGCAGTGAGTGAACTTGCTGGATGGCTCCCTTAAATCGGCACAAGAAGAAGTCTCTCGGCTGAAGGCCGATCTTGAAGCTGAAAAGAAGGCAAGGGAGCTCGTTGAGGCAGAAATAGCCAAAGCTTTTGATGCCGACTATCTGAAGGCCAAGGAGATGTACACTGATGAGGTCTTGAAGTTCAAGAATCAAGGCTTCAATTGTGATATCCACGAAGGGCACTCCAAATTCGAAGGCTTATTCGGCCCAAACGTGATATCTCCAAAAGACGCTCCGAATTTAGAGTCTTTGTGTTTGCCAATTGTGATATCCACGAAGGGCGTTCCAAATTCGAAGGCTTATTTGGCCCAAACGTGAACATGCACGAAGGGCGCTCCGAATTCAGAGTCTTTGTATTGGCCAATCGTGATATCCACGAAGGGCGCTCTGAATTCGGAGGCTTATTCGGCCCAAACGTGAACATGCACGAAGGGGCGCTCCAAATTCGTAGTCTTTGTATTGGCCAATTATGATACACGAAGGGCACTCCAAATTCGGAGTCTTTATATTAGCCAATGGTGATATTCACGAAGGGCGCTCCAAATTCAAAGTCTTTGTATTGGCAGGGTGCTCCGAATTTGGAGTCTTTGTATTGGCCAATCATGATACATGAAGGCCGCTTCGAATTCGGAGGCTGATTTGACCCAAACGTGATATCCACGAAGGATGCTCTGAATTCAGAGGCTTTTTCATTATTCAACCATTATTAACGAGACGACGATAAAAAGGGCATTGCATTGCGGAATTCGTAAATGTGTACATGTTAGCATAACAGCAAAAATTAGACACAAACTAGCACGGTGTACAAGTTGGCTTAATGATAAAATTTACGCAAATGTGTGGAATTCCAGGGGCGTGGCAAACTTCTGTCAGCCATGTCTGAAAGTCGATACGCCCCTGTTCCGGTAATTGAATCAATCTGATAAGGATCGTCCCAATTGGGGCCTAATTTACCATCTGCCGGATTCTTAGTAGCAGGAAGCACTTTCTTGAGGACCAGTTCTCCAGGTGTATAACGACGCAACTGCACGCGCTGGTTATATGACTTGGCGAGCTGTTGTTGATACCACGCCATGCACACAAGAGCACGATCTCGACGTTCTTCAATTAAAGTCATATCTAAGGCCAACATTATGTCATTATGGCCCATGTCAAAAACCTTGGATTTCAGTGTGGGCAGACCGATTTCAAGAGGGATAATTGCCTGTGTGCCAAAGTACAAAGCGAACGGCGTTTCTCCAACAGATCGCCTTGGAGTAGTGCGATGAACCGACAACACACTAGGCAATTTTTCAACCCACCTACCTTTGGCCTTTTCCAATCGTTTCTTGATGCCGTCCAGGATCACTTTATTGGAGGCCTCAGCCTGACCGTTGTTTTGTGGGTATGCTGGCGAGGAAAAGTAGGACCAGATACCATATGTGTTGCATAACTCCCGATAGACGCCACAATCGAATTGGGTGCCATTGTCGGAGACAAGTGCTCTCGGTATGCCGAATCGTGTTATGATGTTTTTCCATACAAAATTGTTAGACTTATTTATTTTGATGATTTATTTAATTATGTTTTAATAGAATCCAAAATTTATTTTGATGATTTAGTTAATTATATTTTAATTTATTTGAAAAAGAAAAATAGAATCCAAAATTTATTTTGATGATTTATTTAATTATGTTTTAATTTATTTGAAAGAGAAAAATAGAATCAAAATTTATTTTGTCTCATTATTTCTCACATAAACTTTTATTCTAAATATTGTTTGAATGTATTTAATATTTTTGCTTAAATCAGGAGTTCATTTCAACCCAAAAATAATGCACAAACCAGAGGTTCAAACAGTCCAAAACAAAGGTTCAAATAGCCCAGCACAGCAGTAGGCCAAAAGGTTCAAGTGGAAGATATTCAAATTAGTAATGATGGAGTAAAACGGCCATAAACGGCTATAAGTTTCATTATTTATGCCAAAGCCTCTAATGTAAACAAGTTACAAAAAAAACCAAAAAATATTCTTTGATCTATAATCACTCACATCTATTCTCTGAAAAATTCTCTGAGAAGTGTTTTTCAATTTCTGTTTACATCCTCTTTCAGAAATTATACATTGAAACGTATAGTTTTAAGCCCATCTTTCCTGTGTGAGGTTTACAGAAAAACCAGAGCTTCATTTTTATATCTATCTTTGAGAGATAATTCTCGTAGCTTTCTGTGAAAGCAAAAACACATTCTTTTCAACCTTGTAAGAGTATAGTACACTCAGTGTTCTTGACTTAGAAAGTCTGTGTAAAATCTGTGGAGGATTGCTCTATCTGTGAAAAGGCTGCTAGCACTCTGTGAAGCTAGAGTATAGTGAAAAATCTCAAGTGAAGCTTGAAGAGTGGACGTAGGCCGAGTTGAAGCCGAACCACTATAAATTTGTTTGCCTCTCTCTCCCTTATCTCTTTATTTTATTTAAATTGCCATAGCTATATTTCACATTTTTACTGTGCTAAAATCATTAACTGACATAGTTGTTAGAACACTTATTTTAATTATTTTTATTTTATTAACTATATTTATCTATTGTGCTAGCCATAATTTTTATTAGGGTATTATTATTTTTATTTGTAAAAACCTAATTCACCCCCCTCTTAGGTTGTCTTTTGGGTAACAAAAATGTTTAACATCGACATCTCGAATATGTCTTAATGCTTTTGCTTCGACCTACTTTGTAAAATAACCTGTTGCGGCAATCAGGAATCGTTTGTTCCCTAGAGCCCGGGGTAATGATCCGACGATATCAAGTCCCCATTAAGTGAACGGCCAAGAAATAGTAATGGAATTTAATTCTTCGGTAGGTAGATGAGTTAAAGGGGAAAACTTTTGGCATTGTTCGCACTTCTTTTCGTAGTTCTCGGCATCTATTCACATGGTCGGCCAATAATACGCCTGCGTTGCGGCTCGGTGGGCCAATGAGTGTCCTCCAGAATGGGCACCATAACTACTTTTTTGTATTTCGGCCAAGAGTTCCTGAACTTTATTTGGGTGAACACATTCCAGGTACGGCCTAGAGAGAGATTTTTTGTAAAGCTTTCCTTGCGGATCCAAATAGTATCGCAAGGCTTTATTTCGCAGCTTGTGGGCTTCTTTCTTATCCATTGGGAGCTATTCTGAGGAAAGAAATACAACGATAGGGTCCATCCAACTTGGTCCTGGTTCAATTATGTTAATTGAACTAGTTCAGAAGAGGTGATGCTCAGCTTTGGGATAAACCCTACTTCGATTGTTTGCTTGACTTCTGAGTTAATGGCGGAGGCTAGGCAAGCAAGGGCATCCGCATGCGTGTTCTGATCCCGGGTTATCTGATTCAACTCGTGGTGGTCGAACTTTGTGAGCAAGGAATTCGCAGTTTTCATGTAGACTACCATGCGGTAATTTTTAGCTGCATACTTCCCTTTCAACTGGTTGATGACTAATTTCGAGTCACAGAAAACAAGTAACCGTCGTGCACTAAGGTGAAATGTGTTATGAAGGCCAGTTAGCAATGCTTCGTATTCGGCTTTGTTATTTGATGCATCAAAGCCCAGTTTGACCGTCTGCTCGATTATTGCCCCTTTGGGGGTCATGATTACTACGCCTGCCCCGCTGCCATGTTGGTTGGATGATCCGTCACAGTACATCTACCAAATGTGTCCAATATATATTCGCCAGTCGGGTTTAGGTTGCACTTGATCGGACTTGAAGTCGGCATGGCATCCCGTGAACTCAGCTACAAAGTCGGCGAGCACTTGCCCCTTGATGGCAGTTCTAGGAAAAACTGGATATCATACTGGCCGAGTTCCAAAGCCCATTTTGAAACTCACCCTGATGCTTCCGCGTTACAGAGTGCTAACCGGAGGGAATAGTCCGTTAATACCCTTATGGTGTGAGCCTGAAAATAGTGCATCAATTTTCTTGTAACCACCACAAGAGCAAGGATTAGCTTTTCCAGTGATAGATATCGTGTTTTGGCGTCGACCAATGCCTTGCTTACATAGTAAATTGGTCGCTGCTCCCCGAGTTCTTCCTTTAGTAGCATGGCATTGACCGCCCGGTCGGATACCGCTAGATACAAGATGAGCGGATCACCTGCCGATGGAATTTCGAATAGTGATACTGATCGGAGATAAGTTTTCAAGCCGTCTAGCGCGGCCTGGCGCTCAGGGGTCCATTCAAATGCTTTGCCCTGCTGAAGTGTGTGAAAAAATTATCAGCAGCGGTCTGAGGAACGGCTGATAAACCTATTGAAGGCGGCGGCCATCTCCATAAACTTCTGAACTTCTTTGACCGACCAAAGGAAGCCGAGTTCTAGAATTGCTGTGATCTGCCTCGGGTTGGCCTCTATTCCACGATGGTTGACAATATAGTTGAGAAATTTGCTGAATCTGATGACGAATGCACATTTCAAGGCGTTCAGTTTTATCTCGTACTTTTGGAGAATGCCGAAAGTCTCTACTAAATCGGCTAGATTGGCGTGCTTTTCCTTTGATTTCACCGCCATGTCATTGATGTATACTTCCATGGTGCGGCTGAGTTGTTCCTTGAACATAGTGGTAACCAGTCTTTGGTAAGTTGCCCCCGCATTCTTCAGTCCGAAGGGCATAACCTTGTAGCAATACGTTTCCCTTGGGGTGAGGAATGCGGTCTTTTCTTGATCCTCTGGATGCATAGCAATTTGGTGATAACCCCTGTAGGCATCCAAGAAGCTCATGCGCTGATGATGTGCTGTTGCGTCCACAAGTTCGTCAATTCTGGGAAGAGGAAAACAATCCTTTGGACAGGCCCTGTTCAAGTCCATAAAATCGACACAAACGCGCCAAGATCCATTTTTCTTTTTTACAACCATGGTATTGGACAACGATGTAGGATAAGTGACTTCACGAATTGCCCTGGCATCAAGCAATCTGTCAACTTCATCAACAATGGCTGATGCATGCTCCGTGGCTGACCGCCGACTTTTCTGAATGATTGGTTTGACTTTTGGATCGACGTTTAAACGATGTTGGGCCACAACTGGATCCACCCCCAACATCTCGTATGGTGTCCACACAAACACATCAAGGTTGCCGAGTAAGAAGGACACCAGCTCGCGTCTATCAACTTTGTCCAAGGAAGTGCTGATCATGAAGAATCTATCAGGACTCCCATTGATTTTGATCCGATCAAGGTCTTTAGTTGCCTTTTCACTAGGGATTTTCCCAATGTCCTCGAGGCTCTCTCGATCCGGTATTTCAATCGAGTTCACTTCCAGTTCCTTTTTCCTCTTTGCAGCAGCAATAAGATAGCATGCCTGTGCCGATTTCTGAGAACCTCGAATTTGCTCAATGCCATACTCAGTTGGAAAATGAAGTAGTTGATGGTAGGTGCTCGGCACAGCCTGCATAGTATGCAACCAAGTCCTTCCTATGATAAGATTGTATGGTGACAGGAGTTTAACGACCAAAAATTCCATGTCTACTGATTTGGTACCCGCTCGTACTGGTAGTGTGATCTTACCTAAAGGATACTCGGGGTTAACGTTGAAGCCGAACAATGGATAATCGGCCAGTGACAGATCCAAATCAATGAAGCCGAGTTTAACAAACGTCTTATAATACATTATTTCTGAGGTGTTTCCCTGCTCAATAAGAACACGCTCAATTGTGAATCTGTTCACACGTAGCTCGACGACAAGAGGATCAGCGGTGGATGAGAGTTACTTCATCTAGGTCGGTGTCATCGAAGTTAATCCTGCCAGTTTCATGGGGCCGTTTGGCTGATGTGATTGGCTTGGGCGGGCTAGGTTGCAGTTAAATTGTATGTACCTCGGTTGACGACGGTTGGCTGTATATCATGTGAATTACACCAAGTAGAGGTGAATCCGGTCGTAAGGCTACTGTGTTCGATGGATTGTTCTTTCGGATGTGTTGCGCTAGCCTGCCATCTTGTACCAACTCCTCTAGGTGGTCCTTCAGTGCATAACAGCTGTCAGTATCGTGGCCATGGTCCTTATGATATTCGCACCGCTTATCCCTCCTCCTTGTATCAGGAGGTCCTATCATCTTGGATGGCCACTTAAAGAACGGAAGATGTTGGACTTTGGGCAGGATTTTACTGATCGGCTCCGCTAATTCCGTATACTTCTTGTTTGAACGTCTTGTGTGCCTACTATCCACTTGATATTGTTCGTTTGAACGGTGCAAACATTGGTCACTTGAACGGCGCGAATTACGCCGGTTGTCTCGTTTAGTCCGAGTCCGAGGTTCGAGACTAGTTGATGGCACGACGCTTATCGGCTGAACAAGATCAGATGGAGTCGATTTAATGATTTTCTGTCTGGCCTTGACGTGCAGGGCATCGTCTTCCACTTTATAGTATTCTTTAACTTTCTTCATTAGCGCCCAGACTATTTTGGAAGGCCATCTGGTCAATAAACTGCGGAGTGGACTATTAGGGTGTAATCCTATCTTAAAGGCGGTAATGACCATGGAATCACTACAGGCATCATCCACCAAGTTGAAACATTCTCAATAGCACGCCAAATACTCACGGAGGATCTTTTCTGGTTTAATTTGCATTGCCTAGAGAGAGTTGGCTTGCTTTAGCTGAACTTCATTGGTGATGAATCTTGCCCTAAAGGATTTCTGGAGTTGATGAAAGCTTCTTATTGACACCGGCTCCAGTTTATAGTACCATCTGACGGCCAACGGTCCCAGGCTACTTGGAAACATTCGACACATGAGGGCTTCATCATCAACATGCAACGTCATCGCTTGTTTATAATGACGAATGTAGTCAGTGGGATCTGATTTTCCGTCGTATAAGGTGAATGCTGGTGCTTTGAACTTTTTAGGCAGCACAACCCTTGCAATGCGTCGTACGAAAGGGTCGTGCCTGTTATCTTCATCCGAATCATCACTTCCTTTCCCTCGCCTGTGCCGTACATATGGACTTCCTTCGAATGAGCTCGATACATCGACTCGCCCCTTCTTTGTGGGTTCCTGAGATGGTGAGTCGGAATCACTGCCATTATCATGTTTTCGAAGTCGACATCGTTGATCATCCTTCTTCTTTTCTGGGGATCGACCCCAGTCATGGTGTGCGGCCTATTGAGATTTGGCTAACTCCAAGGCCAATTCCTTACGCAAGCGCTCGTTCTCAGCCATCATATCTTCTAGACGCTGTTCATTTCGTTTTGCTTGATCCATGATTGTCTGTACAGTCTTCTGCACAGAAATTAAGGATGAGGTTTGAGCTACTGGGTTGAAGTTCAAGGCCCATCGCACAGTGATATTCTTCGGTCCAAGCATGTTTCTTGGAGTAATGTCATCTCTTGGTATAACATCGTCAGCAACTATTGAAGGATCATCTGTCGCGCCTGCCATGGACGCACTTGAGTATTCCCACAGACGGCGCTAATTGTAGAAAAGTGGTTTGGAAATACTTCATAATCCAGTTAGACGTCCTTGATCCCCTAATTGCTACCTGAAAAAATGATGAACACTCCGGTCGGGGATGTCAGAATTAGCACTCCAACGGACAAGTCAATATTCTCTCCAATTTACTTCTATCTCAAGTTATCTTGTATATTCTCACACACCTTCCTTTTGGCTGATGTTCCTCATTTTATAATACTCTTCTAGGGTCCGCCTTCTAATTTATGGAAACCCAGCCCTAACAGCTGGGCCCTCATTTACGTCGTATAATCTGCAACATACTCGGCTATAAAAGTAAGCTTACTCGGCCGAGGCGGGCCACAGTTAGTCGGCCCGTAAGAGCTGACTTGCAAATGGCTCCACCAAATTGTAGCTTTTTATATTCGGCCACCACACTTTATTTTTTTTTTTTTAATTTTTTTAAAACAACATATATCACTTAGTTTTCTCACCATTTTATATCACTGATTACATGATACTATATTATTTGTTTTCATTATATCCTTTACAAACAATCATAAATATGTGATATGTAACATTTCTCTACCCTTTTTTTCTTATATTTTATTTTATCAACAAGCTTTTATTTGTTTTAGATTCCAAAATAAATTAGTCAAATATATTTGAATCATTGCTGAAAGTTTAAACTAACAAAACACACACACACATACATGCACTACCACCGTATCCACGTAAAGAATGAATAAAAAAATAAAAAAATAAAAAATGGAAACAGTGAAAGGCAAAAAGATAGAGAAGTTCAATGGATGATCCTTACCAGCTTCTGAAGCTGATCAACAGAAGATTTCACTATCTTGAAAAAATGAGTTGCCTTCACCGCCGGAGATCTCGACCGGCTTGATCCCACCGCGCTACGCCGGCTACTATTCACCATGTTTATTGGTTTTTCTGAATGCAAGTATACGTCTTTTGGTTTCTGCAACCAGTTTAAATACTTGGTTAGCTCCTCTGTATCTCTCTGCAGCTATTAATTTCAAATTTAAGAAGGGTAGTTGAAACAATAATCAGCCCTTCTAGTTTTTTATGAGATGAAAAAAAAAAAAAAGTTGTATTTGAGATGATTTATAATTTTTTTTTTTTTTTAATTGAATAGATAATTATGAGAGAAAATTGAATGATATGTAGGAGGTAATATCCTATCTTTTTGACTAAACCAAACCAACTAAGTTTTAATTCTCATCAAATTGTGTATATAAATCTCAATTAGAGTTCACAAACGTGACTTTAAAGAATTAATAACACTCAAATCTCAAATTGTACCCACTAAGCCAATCTCTTAAGGTTGATATGACTTGTTTGTTATCTTTCCATTGCGCTATCGTGTCAAATATGGCACAATACTTGCCTATTGCTAAAATCTATGTTTATAATTATTTTTGAGGACTCATATATAATATTTTGATTTGACATTTTATAAAAAAAATTGAATAATTTTACACTTTCCATTAGTTGGATAGAAAAACTAATAGCGATATTTTAGTTCAAAACTATTTGAAGGATTTTCTGATCAAATTTGAATCATACGGGATAAAATACTTTAGTCCTAAACCACGAGAGTAAAATGAATTTAACCCTAATTTTAAGTTAACTTTTAAAAATGATAATTTTTGAAATAAGTGTTCAATTTTTTAAATTTTTTTTGTAAAAAATCATAGATTTTTATAAATAATTACTTAATATTTATTTCAATTATTTTACATAATTTTGAGCTATATAATTAGGATCTCAATGTATAATTTATTAAATTTCATTTGAGGAATTTTAGTAATTGAAATAATTTATATCAATTTTTAAAATCTACTTCTATAATTTTCTTTAATCCAAAAAAATAACACAGAGCTTTACATATCAAATCAATATATTGATACTATTATGTAATACATGAAACATATCACATGTCTCAAATATTGTGAAAATACTACTTAAATAAAAGGTGAATATATATATATTTTTTTAGAAAATTTAAGAGGGCATATATATATTACAAACATATTCATAAATTATAAGGGTAATAGTACTTTGAGAAAAGGGGCCATAGTAGGGGTTACCATGAACCCAATGGCCCACCTATCCTGATATTTTAGGATTTGAAAAAGAGTAATGTAGCCTCCGTTTGGAAAGTGGGTTGGCTTTTTGATTTTTTGGCTTTTTTGACTATATGAGCCTGGGCTCAAAAACTTGGTTTGGGAAGGACTTTTTGACTTTTTTGACTTTTTGGCTTTTTGGTGAGGTGTCATCCTGATAAATTACCAAACTACCCTTTTTTGCTTTTGTTTTTTATTTTGATTTTTATTTTGGGTTTGGATTTCCCATATTTTGCTTAATTTTTTTATTTTTTTATTTATTTTAATTTTGGGTTTGGATGTGGCGTTTTTTGCTTAATTTTTTTTTAAAATTTTTTTTTTTTGGTTTTGATTTGGCAAATTTACATTTTTTGTATTTTGTTGAAATTTTTTTGATTTTGATTTTATTATTTTAGGTTTTATTTTGGCTTATTTTGGTAAAATAATTTTTTTTTTTTTTGGATTTGGCGTATTTTTTAAAAATTTATTATTTTATTACTTTGGGTTTTATTTTGGCTTATTTTGGTAAAATATATATATTTTTTTATTTTGGATTTGGCGTGTTTTGCTTAACTTTTTTTTAAAAAAAATTTATGTTTTTGTTTATTTAATTTTTTTATACTTTATTTAATTTTTTTATTTTGGCTTATTTTCGGAAAAAATTTATCTTTTTGTTTATTTTATTTTATTTTGGATTTATTTTTGGCTTAATAAATTTTATTTTATTTGTAATTTTTTTTTATTAATTACTAATTTACGGTTTTGTCGTTTTTTTATTTGTAATTTACGTTTTTGTCGTTTTTATTAATTTAAAATGTTATTATTTTTTTTTTGTAAATTATTTTAAAATGTTATTAATGTTATTAATTTACGTTTTTTTTATTTTAAATAATTTAATTTTAATTTAATTTTAAATATTTATTTTTATGTTTATTTTAATTTGCGTTTTCATTTTTATATTTATTTTAATTTTAGTTTAAGTATTTAAATAATGTAAATAATCTAAAAATTCTTTCAATAGTAAAAAATTAAAATAAATATTCAAAAAATTTAAATCGTAAAAATTTAAATAATTTAAATATTAAAAAAATTATTTTAACAAAGAAATTTCAATAATTTAAATATTCAAACAATTTAAATAGTTTAAAATGTTAATATTTTAAATTTAAAAAGAACTCTACAC
This sequence comes from Camellia japonica, assembly GCA_030407325.1. Lineage (NCBI taxonomy): Eukaryota > Viridiplantae > Streptophyta > Magnoliopsida > Ericales > Theaceae > Camellia > Camellia japonica. The sequence goes on along the minus strand of JAPPVO010000059.1, from coordinate 137,539,431 downwards.
TCAAGTCGTAACCAAACACATAAAATAAAACTCACGTAATAAATTATTTTTAAAACTCATAACCAAACACATAACTTGAAACTCCATACTACTTTCACAACTCTACACTCAAATCATAACCAAACACATAAAATAAAACTCACGTAATAAATTATTTTTAAAACTCATAACCAAACACATAACTTGAAACTCCATACTACTTTCACAACTCTACACTCAAATCGTAACCACTCACGTAATAAATGTGTTTTTTGGGATTTTTTTTTTTTTTTTTGGGTGCTGCCGCATGCCCCTCTTTGATGAGGGGTAGTTCTGTAAATTGAGCTTGACGTTGGAACTTGCCCAGCAAGATTTTGGCTTTTGTCTTTTAGTGGCTCTTTGAGCCTCTTTTGGCATTTAGTAGCTCAAAGAGCCTGGGAACACAGGCTTAGAAATTCTAAAAATTTTACTAAAAGTTTTACCAAATGTCTCACATGGGTGTGAGACCCACATGTGTGGGTTCCATGTGTGTCCCACGCCCATTTGAGACATTTAGTAGCACGGTAAAATTTTTAGAATCTCTAACATTTTTTTTTAGAAAAACTATTTAGCATATAAGATTGGGATAAATTTAGATTTTGAGCTTGTTTAATTTTTAGATCAAAGTTGGAATAAGAAATTTTAGTCCAATCCGACGTGACTTGACCATTTATAAAATATTAATATTAATTTTTACATTATTTACTTAACCTTATAAGCCAATTTGGCTTGGCCTTCTAAAAATTTTGCCTTTTTAAACTGTATTTAGATTATGTAGATTTAAAAAAAAAAATATACTAAGATATTTAAAAAAATTCACTAAAAATAAAAGATATAAAAAATTAAAAACTCAAATTATTTTTAAAAACTCAAAACTAAACAAAAACAAAGTTAGTGAACAAGGCAAACCAACCACCAGGGTTGGTGGCCTGGTGGAGGACGTGGCCCATTCCCTAGCTGAGGAACCAGGGTCGATTCCTGGGAGGGACATTTGAGATCACTCCCTGTGAGCAATGCCTTTACTCCCCTCGGTCCCTGGCCTCTGCTGCGGCGTGGGGTTACTCTCCATTGGTGCCCTGGTAGTGGGTCCCCCACTTGGTGGGGATTAATTCCTAATTGGCAACCGGTTACCCCGGGGCTAGGGCCCAACGGAGCTGTGATGACACCACAGTGCCCTTTTTTTCTGGTTCAAAAAAAAAAACAAGGCAAACCATGAGAATAAGAATAAATTCATCAAAACACCAACAAAACATGTATAAAAAACATTAAAACACAGCAATACTACTAGCATAACCATAATTTCTCACAAAAATTTTGTTTAATGTGAACACACTTAACTTACAAATTGCAAAATAACACACATTTCATTCACCCATCCAACTTTCTGCTACTTTCTGTTGGTCTTTCAAATAAACAGATTTTCTAACACTCCAATCTTCTGCAGCTCTCAATATCATGACATTGAGCAAAGGTGGTTCAATGTTGCTCTTCATCATCATCTCAAAGACACAAACATCACCCGCTAGTATACTGTTGTCCCGTGCAAATGAAATCCAACCAAGTTTGTGTTTTGGACCACGTTTCTTGCCATAGAACTGTGCAGACCATGTTCTCCCATCTGAAACCCTTAGTATGACACCACTCTGCTTCCCACTAAAATATTTCTTTGCAAAGTCTAATGGTATATGCTGCAAGAAATCAAACAAAGTTTCTTACTTGTCTCAATAGAAAAAGGATTCAATTCCACCAAGAGTGAAGCGAGAAGAGCTAACAAAACTCTACTCTTAAATGAAAGCATCATCTTTCAACTTGCTCCTCTCATTAGTACTTGGTTGTTTAGTATAGTTTATTGGGGCTGCTTGCAGTTTTTTCGGGGATAAATTAGACTTTAACTTATATAACTCAACTTTCAATTTATTAGCATCTATAATTTCAATTTGAACAATATTAACCCTTGTTGTCCAAATTGCTGTCACATTTTTCTACATGTACCCCTTGTGTGATGGACACATATTAGAATATCATGAGTTTTACCATTCAATTTGGAAGTGGACAAGTTTAGGAAACATTCTTCATATTGAAACAAGGACAAAAGTGAAGTTTAGATCAAACTATAGAGGTTCAATATTATCTCAGTTATTAGTTTTTACTTACCGCTTCTAACAAAAAAATAATTTAAATAAGTTGAAAAATTGAGTATTGAAAACTGAGGTAAGATACTTTTAATTTCTATTTTTTGATTATTGGCTATAAGTTTTCAATAAGTTACACCAAACAAACGAGGTTACGGAGCCTATCCATGTCATGTAATGAATAAAGCTATAACACAACTACAAAACTAAGATGGTCCAAGAAAAATTTGATAGATGGCTTACCAAACTCTGTTTGGGTCTAAGATAAGATGGTTGCATATAAACCATGAAGAATGGGTTTTTAGATTCAAAACCCTTGGCTCTCTGAAGGGCTCTAAATCTGTGATCAACATTCACTGATTTCCTTCTGTCAGGAACCTGAGATGGCAAGCGTCCCTGGGCAGTATGCATGCCTTGACTACATTCTTCTGCAACAAAAACAAGATCATCGATGATAGAGATGGACACAGAATTCTAACTTCCAGACTAACTTAGAACAACAAGAAGAAAAGAACACAAGTAAATTTCTCACTTTTAATTTCTCTCGTCACATCTTCATTTAAATTTGCAAGCTTTCCCTCCTTTGATTGAATGCCTCTTGAATGCAGATTGGAATCATTCTTGGTTTTACATGTTAGATTGGTTCTCATCATTTTCCTCCTCTTGCATGTAGGTGGATCATTTAAGATTTCAACAGAACCATCTTTCTCAAATGTTCCTTGGCAGGTGAGAAAATCATCCAAGATTTCAACAGAATCATCTAACTCAACATCTTCTGTTTTAGGGATTTGGAAATCCCAATTCTGGTTGGTTTGCCCAGATGGGTATTCTATCTCCGAAGCACTCTTATCAAATATTAGGACATGGAAAATGGAATTCCCATTGTATTGGAATACCAAAAAGTGCCCATAGCTTATGGAATAATACTTCATAAATTCTTTCCAACCATTATGTAGCCAAACATGGCCTCTAGAATTTGACAATTCTACTTGCCATACTGCACCACTGGGAACCTTGAGGAATGCAAGTTTTGATAGCTTGAGTTTCTCCCCATATTTTCTCACAAATTTTCCAGGAATCATCTGCCGGGAACATCAAACGAAACATTGCACATATTAATGGCTTTAACACAACAATTTAAATCCAAAGAAAGAACAGAGCTTTGCTCCACAATCTTATATATTGACCACAAAAAATTTCCTCTTTAACTTTCTTTTATTTTTTCAATTTAGAAACCAAAGCCGAAAAGGGTAAATTGACATTAGAATTGCGAATCAATGTTATGCATATATGTACAAGAAGTTAAACATTTTCGTAGTGGGATGATTTTGCTCCTCTCCATTACATTTCGTACTGTTGCAACATATCATCAAAATTCAGCATCAACCCGCCTACAATTACCATCTCATTATACTTAAAAAAAAAAAAAAAAAAATTCCTTAAATTATTTTTAATTTGAAATAAATTTTCTTACATTGGCTTTTTCACAAGTACTCTGAGATTTTCTAATAATATTTTCGAATTAGCAGCTTGAATTACAAAAACAAATTCTGAGCCGAAGTGAAGCAGACAAATATAATAACATTTACATTTCATGTTATAATTCAACAAAAACTTCAGCTGTCTTAGCCGATCTCCAACCCTTACTCAAAATTTTATACAAATTTCAATAAAAAATTGAGTAAAAACTTTATTTGATAGGAACCAATAGACAATCTCATAGTTGGAAAATGCCTTCGACCCCACCACCCCCACTGATTTTTGATTGGCTGAAAATTGTTTGTTTGTTTGTTTGTTTGTTTTTTTTTGACCTTGCTGTCACAGCCCCCCACGTGGAGGTGGGGGTGCTGGGGGGTCATCCTCACTGGGGGTCCCTAGCAGTGCTCCTCATAGTTCAGCATAAATTTGTAAAAACTTCATTAATGTCAGAGTCATAAATTTGAGAATCACAAAACTTTGGGCCCAGGCCCGGTTGCCTGAGTAATGCTAAGTATCTCAAATAATCTACCAATTTTTTTATCAAATCTCTTACATAGGTGTGGGACATTTGTGTGAATTCACACCATTTGAGAGATTTGATAAAAGGTTTAATAGATTATTTGAGATGTATAACATTTTTCTTATTGCCTAACTAGAGATGTTGAGGTTAATAACTAATCATTAAATTTCACCGACAAAAACAAAAGACTTTAGTTTTAAATAATGGTATCAATTATATATTGGTATAGTGATACGATTATACACGGGTCAATATCAACTGATATATTATTAAAAATTTAAAATTTTTGTACGTAACTGCTGATATTTAAAACCTTAGTTGAAAGTTGTTTTGAAGGATTGAAGATCACCTTATACATATATATAAATAGATATATGTACATATAATCTAGTAAGGTGTCATGAATGTGTAGATGCACTAGAGTGGTTTCAATGGATGATTACCAGTTTTTGGTTTTGAACAACTGCAGAGTTTATTATCCTGAAAAATTGTGGGGAACCCTTCGCCGGAGAACTTGATCCAGTGCCGCTTCGTCGCCTACTATTCACCATTTTTGTTGGTTAATCTTTTGAATTTCAGAAAGCCGATAAACGTTTCGCTGAAATAGTGGAAGTGATTTATTTACAGTGTCCTCGATATTGATATTTATGTTGATGAGTAAATTACCCATATGGTCTCAAGAAAATATGTCACTTATTACGGGTGTTTTGGAAAGTGCGTTTTTTGATTTTGATTTTGATTTTTTTTTTTTTCGTTTTTTTTTTTTTTTGGATTTATTTTCGTATTTTGAAAAACTTTAGATTTCTAGATTTATCTCAAAAAGACAAACAGAAAAAATTATAATTTAAAAAAAAAAAAATCAAAAAAGACAAAAATAAGTAACATTTTTTGACTTATTTTCATTTTTAGTTTTTTGAAAATTTTCAAAAATATATGTACTTTTTAGATTTATCTCGATCAGACGGATTGAAAAAATAAAAAATTTGACATAATTTTGAAAAAAAAAATTCTAAAGACAAAAAAAATTCAAAAAAAATATGTGGGGTTTTTTTTTTTTTTTATTACTATTACCAAAATGCGTTATTTTATTTTAGAACCCTAAACTTTAATTTGTATTAATTATATCTTTAAATTTTATAATTTGATTCAATGTGATCCTTGAGCTTAGAAAATGCTTACACCATACTTACACCAGCTTTACATTATTGGAAATAATTTATCTAATTTCTCACCTAAATAATAATTCGTGACACATGTGAAAGGCACATTATTTATGAAACAAAACACATTCAAATCTCCCATTCCATTACATCGCAATTGAAAAATTAACAAAACACAATACATGGATTTTTTTATTTTTTGAATTTTTTTTAGAAGGGAAGCACCGAAAACGTTTGAAAAATATTGCCTTTTGGGGAGTGGGTTAGCTAATAAGCTTTGTGCATGAAAAAAGTTGGAGTACTATATCCCTGTAGAAAATTACGTTGATTGGATATTGATAATTATTTGATCGGATTGGATTTGTATTAAAAAAATGAACAGTGAAAAAATAAACGGTTGAAGAATTCTGATCCGATCAAATAATTATTGATATTCAATCAATGTAATTTTTCACAGAGGATATGGTACTCGACGAGTTCTACATATTGAACGGTTCAGATTATCAAAACGGGACCCAAAAATGGACCTATGGGCCGGACTAGACGGTTCCATTTTTGATATCAACATGAGACAAGCTGGACTCTATGCTAAAATAGTATATGTTATTTTAAGGGATTTTTACCAGCCGATCCCAATAATTGAATCTATTACCCATTACGTCCTAAGCTTCTATCTCATGCACCAAGAAGTCCTGTTATATTTTTTTATCCTGATTTTACTTCTGCTACTAGCTGGTAAAAATATCTATTTAAATCATTCCAAACACTTATTAAGGGGTTGTTTGAGATGTCCTAAATAAGTACATTTTTTGAATTTTTGAACTAAAAAGTTGAGGGAAAAAAGATAATTGTTTGAGATAACTTTTTGACATTTTACGAAAAAAATGTGTATTAAAATATTGTATAAAATAATAAAATTACCATTTTACTCCTATGCCTTATGCATAGTGACAGTGACTATTGAAGGAAGCAATACGAAATGCTTTGAATTGTGTGTGGGGGCAGACATGCTTCAGATTTATATATATAGGATGAGGCTTTCCTTTAGTTCTTCATCGGACTGGAGGGCTTACCACGGGTCCTATTTCAATAATCAGAACCGTTCAATGTGTAGAACTCGTCAAGTACTATATGCTTGTGACAAATAACGTTAATCAGATATCGATAGTTATGTGATCAAATCAGTTTTGTATAAAAAAATGGACGATTAAAAATAAACGGCTAAAAAAAATCTGATTTGATCACATAGCTATCGATATCCAATCAACGTGATTTTTTATAAATGTATAGTACTCGACGAGTTCTACACATTAACGGTTCCGATTATCAAAACGGGACCTGTGGTGGGCCCCCACAAGCCGAACATCACCGATTTTTGTAAATTTTTTGTGCAGCCGATTAGGTAATTTGTACAATCTGGTTCAGACTGTACCATCACGTCAATGACTTTTTGCGTTGTATTTTTTTTTATGTAAATTTATTTTATATATATATATATATATATTTTGTGAATAGTGATAACTTTTTATCTTTTTTAATAATTTTTTGACTTTTTGTCTTTTCTAGGCTATGCCAAACCAGCCCTAAATCTTTAATTGTTTATAATATTTATTTATCATTAATTTTTTCAATTTGTATTAACTTTTCTCTTGATCATTTTTTCAAAACTCTTATTATTTCCCATTCTCTCTCTCTCTCTCTCTCTCTCTCTCTCTCTCTCTCTCAAATAGCACCATTGTAGTTATATGGCTATGTCCATGGCCATCCACCCACAACCACCATTGTCGTCCATTACTAACCACCACCACCTCAACCGGTCACCACCACCATCTTCGCCGGCCACCACCACCACCATTGTTCACCAACCATCTCCACCGTCGCCGATCTATACTTCACCATCTCTCAACCGTTTAACTCACTTGCTTAACATTGTCGTCTTCCTTCCTCTTTGTCATTACTGTCGCTCTTCATCCATCCTCTATTCTTCATCTACCATCACCATCGTTTTCTTCAATTATCGATCCACCATCTTCAACGTTGAACTTTACCAATGGCTTCAAATCAAATTGTTTCCAATGCCGATCTACTATCTTCGGTGCCAATCTAGTACTTTACATGGTCACCGATGAGATCGAGACTCTTTCTACAGTGTGTTGGTGAAGATCTACATTTGTAAAACATGTTGAACTAATCTGATGAATTTATCACTTAATTCAGTGATGAATTTAACACTAATTTGTTTAATATGTTATGGATTGTTGCAGCTGGAATTTTGATATTAATACAATGATAAATTTATCATTGATTTTTTTTTTATGTTATATTTATCACATCTCTCTTCCTCACTCTATCTCTCTCTTTTTATTTCTCTTAAACCAAGTCTGATGTATCAGTGATAAATGTATCACTGATATGTTTCTTTAAATCTTGTGTTGATTTGTGACGATGATTTTTTATTTTATTTTTTGGTAATCTTTTAACAAACAACTAGTGAGAAATTTATCAGTGAATGTGTTTATCACTGCTAAATTTATTACTAAATATATTTTTGAATCTTGTGTTAATTTGTGACGATGATGATGAGATTTTCTTTTTGTAATTTTTTAACAAACAGTCAGTGATAAATTTATCATTTTTATCACTAGAGAGACGAATATGCAGTATGATTAATTTATCAGTGATAAATTTATCATTGATTTGTTGAAAATGCTATATATTGTTACTGATTTTTTATATTTATACAGTGATGAATTTATCACTGATTTGTCATTGTAGATGTAAATATATTGGATGGGTCAATCTATCAGTGATAAATTTATCACTGGAAAGAGGACAAAGAGCAAATGGTAAAGGCATGGTTATGCTGATTGTGGGAGCCAGAAAAAAAAAATAGATACTAGCTTATTAGGCCCAGCCCAAACAAGGAAACCCATGGGACAAATATCACACCCCTCCATCTATAAAAGAAGGGCACCACATGAATATAGAGAGGTCTAATCTCTCTAACACATCTAACACAGAACACATAAACACTATTCATTTCCTTCATCTTCTTTCGTTGGATCAGTGACTAACTTTATTATCGAAGTGTCTCCGGCCAGCAACCCCGGTTAGGTTGCGACGACTATATTCATCTTTATAGATATATAGAGATAAAGCTTATCTCTTCGTTGGATCTCTACAATCCATGTGAGAGGATTTTCCTGGTCTCACAATTGACACCGTCTGTGGAAATTGCCTATAAGAGTTCAATGAAGAGAATAGCAAACATGTTATTGTAAGTAAAAATTCAACAACACTTTTGCTTAATTTGCTCTCTGAAGCTCTCTAAAAATTTCCTGAATTAGATATACGTACGTTTGTACTTACAAGACAGAGTCGTTTGTTTACTATGAATCTTGATGAAAAGGTTTTAAAACAACATAGAATTCATGGATCTACTTTTTCATCTCCATTTTCTCTCTATACAAATTGGTCACTTTTCTTGAAGAGAGCATCTTTTCGGCAATTCAAATAAGGTTGCTCGGCCAAACTCAATTTATTTATGCTATCTATATACATTTAGATTCATAGGTGGTGTCCAACCTTTATTGAATACAAAGATTTGACCAAGTTTATAGATATATGTGCATATATGTTGTTGTTTACGTTTATTAAAAAATAATGAATATAAATCAACATAAAAATAAATAAATAAAATACAATACAACAGTTGTGAGGACACCAAGTTGTTCAGCACACCCATGCATGGAAGCATCAAATTTGCCTCTGCTATACCATCAAATTTCTCCATTCCCTATATCGAATCGGCTCGATATCATTATTCGGCCAACATTGCTTACTTGACAAGACTTCTCGGCCGTAATTACCTTAATATTTGGACTTGTTTTTGAAGAAATATTGCTCCATAATTAATTATTTTCTCTCAAAAAAATTGAGATTCAACGGGTTGTAGTAGTAAAACTCAGAAATCAGCATTTTTTGGAGTTTATTTATATATTATACATTGTATGTATTGGTGTTAGAAACTTATGACGGTTGCATATCTTGAGGAGCAGAGTTCAAATGATAACAACAAATGGGTTCCAATTCTCTCTTTCTACAAGATACTTCAACTCATCTTAAGATGAAAAGACTCACGAACTGCTGATGGGTGTGCATAATTTCTGCCGAGAAAATAATGGGAACCAACATGAATCTCGTTAACTTTGCCAAAGTGAGGCTCCATCGAAGTAATGCTAAAGATTGAAAGGAATCGCCAAAGACGCGTTTCGGCAAGCAAAAGAAGTTGCCAACTTGCCGACCGAGAGGTTTTGGCAAGTCAAAGAAGATAGTCCAACTAAGAGGTTTCAACAAGGCAAAAAATCCAAGAGTTGCCAGTTCATTGTATACGCTGTGACATGACAACACCAAAGAACCAAATTACATCCATCAAGCCAAAGGATGACTCTGCAATTCAGCAACATCATTTTCCAAGAAACATTACTCGACAACATCCCTTAGTTCGCGTCGTCATTGGCCTATCGGCTTGCCAGTTCATTGAAGCTCATCTATCGCCCTTGGTAGCACATTGATGATTTGGCAATGCCGCGGTCATGCTGAATAGTTACCAACATGAATTTGCACAAATGCCATTACAAACTTGTCGTTCATGAGTTTAAGAACAATGGAGCTGTTCGACAATTCAACGAGGCTGCTCGACAGTGTTATAGCGTTCGAGACCATTCATCTGCATTTCGGCACTACCGCAACTCAACCAATTGCTTGGCAAAGCTACAAAACTACTGGTAGCTCTCTAATCCCGAGCTCTATTCTTTAGCAACGAGAAGGGCTTCAATTTTTCGCCGCTGAATGCATAGCCAACAACGTGCACTAAGCTCTTTTACCGAATACATTTCCCCATCTAGCACATTCTTCCACCGACTACATTTTTGCCAAGCACAAAACCAACAAAAACAAAAAGGCATAAACCCATCTTATTGGTCAACTTTGGGAGGTCCACCGGCATCTAAGAAGTGACGGAATGGTATGAATGATGGAATGACCACTAGGCCGCGAGCTAAATCCAATGTCGCAAAAATGAGGCCAATCGGACTTAACACGAAAGAGATACAAGGGCTCAAAGTCAGGAGTTTGAATCTAAAAATTCAGCATTTCACGACCTGTTGCATGAGGGAGATGACATTAAGATTTATAGTGCGCTTCTCAGCACAAAGTGCTCCGTTGCATCTTAGCACGTTCGGGTTAATCGAGTGGTCTGATAATTTCGAGCATGACTGCCCTGAAGGTTTTCGCCGTGTAAAATCCATTTTTGGAGTCTAATTTTGAGAATTTTGAGTCTCAAATTGGGATCAATAAATTAGAAAATCGAGGACATTAAATGATAGATCAACAGTCAGATCATGTCCGATCAGCATACAATTTTGACATCATGCTCTTAGAGCTAGGCCACAATTATCCATCTTCACCGATGATTCATGCCATCTACTGCCATCTGGGACAGGACCCACAACTTGAATTTCTTTTAGATTCGGCTTCACACCATTTGTCATCTTTTTAAACACCAACAAACAAATATATATATAGCTATTAACAGTGCATCAACTTTATTCGGCAACATTATTTTGCACCATTATTAATTCATTATTCATGAACATTATTCGGCCGTGCATCAACTTTATTTGGCAACATTATTTTGCAACATTGCTTACTCGGCAACATTACTCTGCAACATTGCTTACTCGGCCACACATATTAATTCATCTACCTCTTTAACACGACTCTCATGATTTAATTCTAGCAGTAATATTGCTTGGCACTATTATCTCGGCATAGAGCTAGCATCTCGACTTGTCAAAAATCCACATCTGAAAATACTAGAGGATTCGTGTCAACTCAAGAAGTCCAAACCTAATAAGTCAAGGAGCCAAGAAGTAAAAAAAGTTTGCCGGTAGTTGCAAAACGGACCAAATTTTTAGAAAACTAAAATTTTTAAAGTTGTCGAAATCAAGTTTTGGCCATACCAGTGTAAAGTACTCATTAAGCCAAGTCCAACACAACAAACCATGTCAAAATCGGAGCTAAAACGAAGTCGTACGAGCTCGTTGAGTTTGCCGAGCAATGTCATTATTCCGCCATAGAAGACGACTGGATTTGAAGTTGGCCAACTTAAGAAATTATTGTGTGCATTGCGCTAAGTTACCTCCTGTCATAGCCGAGCAATCAAGTTCAAATATATAACATACAAAATATATTTACAAAGATTTGAGGTGGCAAAGTGGTTAAGTATAAAACTTTTTTCACAAGGGTATGAGTTCAAATCGTGTAGGCAACAACTTTACTTATATTTTTCGCCAAGCTATCAACTTTACTTATATTTTTTGCCAAGCCATCAAGCCGAGTCGTCCAATGCAGCATATGTCAAAGAAAATATCCAGTGCTTTGCGGAGCCTACTTCTTTATCGATTTGAGCTATCAGATCTATTTTGGCTAAAATTACGCCATTAGGAGTCCGATTCCAACGATCCAATAGTCGTTTCCAACTATTTGGAGCCTTCTGAACACTTTCGTACGGTCTGATTTTACAAATTCCATAGCCAAAATTTGTAGATTTTATATGCAATGCCACATATCACAGCTAAAACAACATTTTTACCGCCGTACCTGAAGTTTGCACAATGCCGAATTCAACGACAACTTATTTGGCGACTTTCTGCCTATCTCCCAGCTCAATTCATTCGTCACCAAAGGATGAATTCCTTCCAAATAACAACTGTCATTTGATAGCAATGGGGCAATGGCGATCCAATGTTACATGTTCACGACAATGGAAGCAATTTTACAACTAATTTCATGACAGTTCAATGGGTAATGGTACAATTTAATCGGCTTAACGCTCATTGTCGAACTCACTGAACAACTCTTACACTCACTTGACGCTTTCAATTCGGCAACTTGTCAGTTCAATCTCCATTTAGCCGTGTCAAAACCTACTGCGCAAAACCTATGCGTCATTCATACACCTACAACTGGGTCACTACTGTTCTCGGCAACCCATTGTCTCGGTCAAACTTTATGCTGTCCATTCCCAAGCAACCCAACTTAATTTTGTCGATTCGTGAACTTGGCAGCGTCTGCATTCACAGATCAACTCCCGAGTACTCAACAAATTTCTCGCTTCTCCCAATAATCCAGTCGGCCGAGTATCAACAACAATTCTGAAATCACATTGGAGTCCAATTCTACAAATTTCACGCCTAATATTGGGATCAACGCCCTGGAACATTCGGGCATCACACGATTGCTCAACAATCACATCATATCCGATCGGCATGTAATTTCAGCAGCAGCATCGTGGGGCTAGGAAAAAAATCCTTCGTCCTTTCCGATCATTTATTTCGTTACCTTGGCCATTTATTGCCAACAGGGACATCTTAGTCAATTTTTCGCTTTCCACTTGGGGCATATTAGCCATTTATCATCTTGGCACCTTTGCTATGCATGCATACTTGGCCAACTTGGTATACGTATTGCAAAGACAATTACTTGAGTTACAAACTCCCCTCCTTTTCACACAACTCCAAGCAAGCAACAGTTTTAGGCCAATACACTCATACTACACATTCGACAGTTCTTTGCATATTTTTGCGTGCCGTCATTTTTATAGCTTTTACAGCTTTCCACTTTTTTGTGGCTGATATATCTACATTATTTGGTACAGGCAATGATTGGCACGGTTTATTGTCCTTGCAATCTTCGTACTCAGCAATACACTACACCCTCGCTCAGGGGTTATAATACCGCGGCCTACACCTTTGACTAGAGGTTATAATACTGCGGCCTACATCTTTGCCTGAGGGTTATAATACCGCGGCCTACACTCTCGCCCGAGGGTTATAATACCGTGGCCCATCGTTATAGAGATCTCTGATGTAGACCCAAGGAGTCCCTATGATTAGAAGTATATAGTCCCATCGTGCACTATTGGATGTACCACATATGTATATGCTTTGTGAACTTTGACATGACAAGTAATCGCTTATGATATGATTTGTTTGAAACTCATGTGATATAATATTATGATAGATATCATTCATTTAAACTCTTTAGCTTATTATTACATCCCTCTGCCTTATATATATTGTACGGGAAAGAAATAAACTTTCTCGTATAATCCTGTTGATCAAGTCTGCACTCCTCCGTACGACGTCGTTCTACTACCTGAAAATACAAACGTGAGCTAGCCGGTGGTGTGTGCTGGAAACCTCTCCGATGCCTATGTCAGTAAACTAGACAAATAGACAAAAGCTCTGTATATTCGGGAATCAAAGCTGCGTTACCTCTCCATAGGTGATGTTTGTGAGCTTTTATAAGTTTTGCGTGGCACAATCCTAGTAGGACTTTTACTCCTCCATGTAGAGTCCTCCTAGGATTCATACTCCTGAAAGATAATGCTTATCCTTCAACACCCCCCTCACTGCTTAAACCAAGTGAGATGGTTTTACTATGGCCGGACTACCATACGACCGAAATAACATTGCCATGCTAGGCTAACTAAAGTGACCGATCTAACTGTTAGTTCGGCTCTCCTTTACTTTTCTCCTACCTCGGCTTCACATGCCAAGACCGAGCTATCCATAGAAGAGTCTAAGCCAAACTAACCCAACACCAAGTCTTGAAGAGGACTCAGTATACCTCGGTTCCATACGCCATGACCAAACTAAATGCGGCGACCGAACTATCCGTTGTACTCTTCTGAACCGGGCTAGAACTAATGCTTTCTGGAACCGGACTAACTTCCAAGCCTCCCTCGGACCGGAGTAACTCATGGCCTTTTTACTCAGCCCTTCGCACTGAGGCCCATAACGGCCCAGCTCGACCTAATTTGCATATAAATTACCCTCTCAATTGCCGCTTAATTCCATCTACGTAGCATGATAGGGATTACCTGTCTATAAACCGGGCTAAAGTTCTAACCTTTCCAGCCGAGCTAAAAAAACCCTTTAGCCTTTCCAGCCAAGCTAAAACTCTTAAGCCTTTCCAGCCGAGCTACATTTTAAGCCGAGCTATCCTTATCCGGTCAAAACGTCCCTTCAGTCACAGAAACTGAATCGCTTCCCATTCTAGTGACACGTGGCAGGTTCTGATTGGCCCTTTGCAGCTGTCACGCTGCCCTCGTACTTCGCAAAATTTGAACAGTTCCCGCCTCCAACTCTTTCACAAAAACAAAACCCTTTTGCATTTCAAAATCATTCACTTTACTATTCAATATCTTCTTTCTCTCTCCCTTCTGAGTTCTTACTGTTCTTCAATTTGTTCTTGAAGAAGCTGCGTGATTTTGCTGCCGTTTCTTGCACCTTCAGTGCTTCTACCTCTTCATATGGTAAGTTACTCAAATCTGTTCTTCTTTTCTTTTGTTTTCCTTGTTGTTGTATTTTGTTTAATCCATAGCATACTGTTCATGTGTTTTTACAAAACACTGTTTCTGCTTAGCTTCGTGTTTTCTGCACAAACATGTAATAGAACCACTTTGATTCTAGAAATAACATGAGAAACACTAGGTTTGATCCATAAACACATCCCAACCGAACTAGGATACTGTTTGTGCTACGTGTAAATTTAGCCAGACCATAACCGAACTAGAACTTGTGTATATACTAGTAGTTTCAATAAGTCACCATTTTTTGATTTACCTTAACCGAGATAAACGAACCGAACTAAGTCTGAACTTAGTGTACTTCGGAAACTTTAATTTCGACCGAGCTAAGTCTTCGGGGCTAAACCAGCTTTCTTCGTTTTTAGACCGAACTTAGAAAGCTGCCCCTAGAAGCTTAACCGGTCTAACAGAACCTTCTCCTCAACCGAGATACCGAGTCGCTCGTTAAGACCGAGCTTAAAAAACCCCTGCTCAATTCGAGCTACCAAGCACCTTGTTGAAACCAAGATAGAACCTGTAACATCCTACATAGCCGAAGTAGGACTTCTATTTTCTTACTTTTTACTTTGTAGCACGATCCAACGATCTGTGTTTAACACCTTTGTTTTCCACTTTGCAGACTTAGGTTGCCCAGGCACTCCTCCGAGCGCTCAACCGAGCTACTGAGCACAAATTTCCCACCAATCTAATTTATTCATAACTTATAAAATAAATGGGAAAGTATAGGTTTTTGGTAGAAACACCTGGTGGCCTAGCCGAATTTCAAAAGGATTATAATATCCCTGACGATGTCCACCTTACCCTAGCCGAACAAGATACCATTCCATGGGGAAACGAAGGCTTCATACCTTTTACCCTCTTGTCCATAGTAGAAACCGGTCTAAGATTTCCGGTCCAACCTCTGCTCTGTGAATTTCTTAGGCAAACTAGGATCTGCCCTACCCAACTTTCCACTAACTCATACCGTATAATAAACGGTATAGCCGAACTAAACCGCCGAGCCGGCATTAACCTTGGTCTAGCCGAGATATTCCACCAGTACTTCATAGGTTCAAAAGACGATGGCTGGGTGTACTATTTAAGAATACGACGCCGGCGTGAGAAAATAATGAAGGGCACACCGGACAAAGACTTAAATGATGACGATTTTTTCTGGGTATCTAGCAATTTTGAAGACCACCAAGCCCAGATCCCAGGCCGTAGTATAAATTGGAATAAAGGAATCCATGGTACACTTATCTTCGGTTTCCTTTCATGCTTTTCTTTTATTTCGGTTTCCTATTCTTGAACCGAACTAACAGTTGTCTTCTATGTACAGATTCAGCCCATCTCCAATCTCTTTACAGCCATCCTAATCTAAACACTCTCCGCGTCGCACTACGGTATCCAGAACGGACTTGGGCCAAGCTGCTAAATTTTGAACCGACATACAGATACAGCGGCCGCCGAAAAGCCAGAGTGACCGACTTTCTGCTAGAAGACGCCCCCGAACCGAACCCAACCTTGCCACAAATTAACCTAGTCCCCTTGACAGCTGAGCAAGAGATGGCAAAAAGAAACAGAGTAAGGGCCCTGCTGACCGAAACAAACAGAGCCGAAGTACCGCCACCAAACTAAACACAAGAAACCGTGGTGGCCCTTCCATCACAACAACCCTCCTCATCTCACCCCAGCAAGCGTGCCCGGACTACACCAACCGAGCCACGCCTTGTTGACGAAGATGAAACTATACTTCCACCAAGCCACCCACCAAGTCCGCAACTGGAGCCTGCCGACCGAGCAAGCTCCTCAAAATGGAGTCTAAAAAAGACTTTCCAAAACCGTGCTATCTGCGACACGGACTCAGTGGTGGCAGACAAAGACCACATGCTAGCCTTCAATCTGGCTAAGAGTGTGTGTCTGCCCACCGATATGGAGCATCACAAACACCTGACTGAGCTTAAGGCCATTCGGTCAGCGACCAAATCCATGATCCTAGTAAGATGCCCCTCTGGTCTCTCAAATTTTACGAACTTTCAGTTCGGTTTTGTCATTGATTTCTTTCTATTCTTTTGCAGGCTATGCAAAAGAGCCAAATTGCCCATAAAAAGGTGTTGGAGCTCAGGAAAACAGCTAGGCAGGCCATGGCAGAGGTCGAAGAAAAAACAACCAAATTGAAGGAGTCACAACAAAAAACGACCGAGCTAGAGGCCGAGGTAGCTCGTCTAACCGGACTAGTTACCTCGGCTAATGATGACAAACAGAAGGCATTGACCGTGATGAAAGACAAGTACCTTCGTGAGCTAGTCAAGCTCGAAGGGAAAAAAGACGCAGAGATCGCCGAACTAAAGAAGAAAGTGGATGAAGCCAATGCCGAAGGTTTCAAGGAGGCGGAGGCCCTCTATATTCCACAATGTGAGGCCACCAAGGATTTGTTCTTTAAATACGGCTGGAGAGGTGCTGTGGAGCAACTCGATTGTGGGCCCGAAACCGAGGTCTACAACCCTCCTCAATATTCCATTCCGGCCTCACTAGCGGAGTATGCTGCATCCGTTCAGCAACAGTTCCTCGAGGGTTCTGATGATGATGAAGAAAAGCCAACTGATACCCCGGTCGTCAACGATCCGGCTAATCCATCAGCTCAGTTGGAGCCTACGGTTGAAGACTTGACTGAAACTGTGCTTCCAACAGACACCGTGCTCCCAATCGAGACCGATCTACCATCTAGAACCGGTCTTCGTGTTGACATCGATGCCGATCTTGATGACCTGTTTAACTAACTAGGTTTTTTCTTTTGACTTGTAACCAAGCTGGGAGCCCCTCCC
This sequence comes from Camellia japonica, assembly GCA_030407325.1. Classification (NCBI taxonomy): domain Eukaryota; kingdom Viridiplantae; phylum Streptophyta; class Magnoliopsida; order Ericales; family Theaceae; genus Camellia; species Camellia japonica. The sequence goes on along the minus strand of JAPPVO010000059.1, from coordinate 137,521,882 downwards.
TTGTAATCGCTTTAAACTTGATCAATGAAAATCATCTTTTCTACTCAATACTTGTTTCGGTTTGATCGGTATGCTTGTACTTGTAATTACTTTTCCATGATCTTTTTGCTCCAACTGTTATCTCGGTTTAATTTCCTGTTTGAGCTTGCTTTCTAACTGTAGTTTGGCCGAGATACTTTATTCCGGTCCTAGCTGATCAATCTGACTAAGCTTACTCGCCAACCACTCTTTATCCGATATACTTACTCCGGCTGAAGAGTATTAAGAGTTGGTTTAATCCAGCCAACCACTCTTTAGCCGACATACTTACTTCGGCTGAAGAGTAACAAGAGTTGGTTTAATCCAGCCAACCACTCTTTAGCCGATATACTTACTTCGGCTGAAGAGTAACAAGAGTTGGTTTAATCTAGCCAACCACTCTTCAGCCCATACCATTACTTTGGCTGAAGAGTAATAAGAGTTGGTTTAATCCAGCTAACCTCTAGGTTGGTTTTTCCAGCCAACCTAGAATAAAATGTTTGGTTATTCCGGCCAAACGTCCTACAGCCTGGATCCTTATCCTGGGCTTAGGAGGGGTGTTGGTTTAATCCAACCAACCTCTAAGTTAGTTTTTCCAGCCAACTTAGAATAAAATGTTTGGTTATTCCGACCAAACGTCCTACAGCCTGGATCCTTATCCTGGGCTTAGGAGGGATGTTGGTTTAATCCAGCCAACCTCTAAGTTAATTTTTCCAGCCAACTTAGAATAAAATGTTTGGTCATTCCGACCAGACGTCCTGCAGCCTGGATCCTTATCCTGGGCTTAGGAGGGGTGTTGGTTTAATCCGGCCAACTGTGTTGTTTATGCCTCTAACTCACTAATTTACTAAAACAAACTTGTATAGAAGAAACCGTCTAACTGAAAAGAGAACTACTTGTTTTATTGAGAAATGGAGAAGTTACACAAACTTTAATAAGAAAAATCTAAAAATAAAATAACTTGAGATTTGCAGTATTCCATGGCCTGGAAATTGCCTTGCCGTCCTCGTCTTCTAAGTGGTATGCCCCTTTGCCTACTAATCCTACCACTTTATATGGTCCTTCCCAATTGGGCCCTAACTTGCCATCTCCTGGTACCAAGGTATTTCCTATCACTTTGCGCAGTACCCAATCTCCGACCTTGAATTGCCTTGGATGAACTGTTTTGTTGTATTTCCTGGATAACTCTTGTTGATATGAGGCAATGTGAACCAGTGCTCTTTCTCTTCTTTCCTCTGCCAGGTCGAGCTCTAATGTTATGGCTTCGCCATTCAGGTCTGGATCAAAATTCTCGCTTCGAATTGTGGGGAGGCCAACTTCAAGTGGGATTACTGCCTCCATACCATAGGCTAAGGAAAATGGGGTTTCTCCTGTTGACCGCCGAGGTGTGGTGCGATAGGCCCATAAAACAGGAGGGAGTTCGTCTGCCCACTTGCCTTTGGCTTTTTCTAACATTTTTTTCAATCCATCCAAGACTACCTTGTTTGATGCTTCTGCCTGACCATTTGCTTGGGGATATGCCGGTGTAGAATTGTAGAACTCTATCTTGTACTCTTCACAAAAGCCTCTGAAGATTCTGCCGTCGAACTGAATGTCGTTGTCTGATATTAGTGCCTTTGGTATGCCAAATCGAGTGATGATATTCTGCCAGACAAACTTTTTCACATCTTTTTCCTTGATTGATGCCAAGGCTTCTGCTTCCACCCACTTTGTGAAGTAGTCGGTTGCTGCAAGAAAGAATTTCCTGTTACCCGGTGCTGTTGGAAGTGGCCCTACTATGTCCAAGCCCCACATTACAAAGGGCCATGGGCTTGTTAATGGTAGTAGTTCTCTGGCAGGTTGGTGTATTTGGTATGCAAATTTTTGACACTTTTCGCACTTTTTGACATACTTCTCTGAATTTGCTTGCATGTATGGCCACCAATATCCTTGCGAGATTGCCCTGTATGCTAGTGATCTTCCTCCTTGATGGCTTCCGCATACACCCTCGTGTATCTCGAATAAGAATGCTTCCACTTTGCTGGGGTGGACACATTTTAGATAGGGTCCTGAGAACGATTTTTTGTACAATGCCAAAGATGGGGAGAGCCAAAATCGCTACGACTTTGCTCTTATTCTGTTGGCCTCTTTTTTCTCTTCTGGTAAGATGCCGTCTTTTAAGAACAGGATGATGGGATCCATCCAAGAAGGGCCTAGCTCTGCGCAACATACTTCTTCTGCTTCGGGGTCTTCAATGCTTGGTCTAGGTAGGTAGTCGATCAGTAATGGATGAGGGATGGAGGTGTTTGCCATTGAGGCAAAGCCTGCTAGTTCGTCTGCTCTGCTGTTTTCCTCCTGCCGATTTGTTCTATCCTGACTATTTCAAATTTCTTGATCTCTGTTCTGACCAACTCTTGGTATTTGGCCATCCTGTCATCCTTTGCTTCGTAGTCGCCAGATATTTGGTTTATCACCAGCTGTGAGTCGCTGTAAACCATTAGCTCGGTGGCCTTCATGTAGAATGCTGATTTGAGGCCTGCAAGAAGCGTTTCATACTCCGCTTCGTTGTTTGATGCTGGGAAGCCAAGGTTGATTGCCTGCTCCACTACTAGGCCGTCTGGAGAGATGAGGACTATGCCCAGCCCTGCTCCATGCCGGTTGGATGCTCCATCCACGAAGAGCTTCCACATCTCTCCAACGAACAACTTCCAGCAAGTGGAGGGATCAGATGATGCCTTGGGATCTTCCATGTTGCTGGTGTTTTCTTCAGGGTCCATGCTTGCTGTATGTCCCTCGCTATCTGATTGTACCAAGTCTTTATTTGTTGGTGAGTCTAGACTTGGTGTAGCATGGTTTGCTTCTTCCTTCCTTGTTTTACTTTGGTCTGCCTTGGGGTCTGACTGAATATCCTGTACTAGGGGTTGCGCTATTCCGACGTCAACTTCCATCCCTAGTTCGGTTGTTTCAGTCAGGTCGACTGGGCAGATATGATGACTTCCTGGTGTGAATTCTGCGACAAAATCTGCCAAAGCTTGAGCCTTTATCACAGTCCTGGGTTGGAACTTGATGTCATATTGTCCCAACTCTACTGCCCACTTCAGAATTCGCCCAGAAAAGTTTGCCCTTTCAAACAAAGCTTTTAATGGAAAGGCTGTGAGGACAACTATGGTGTGGGCGTGAAAGTAGTGCGACAACTTCCGTGAGGCCATCGTCAAGGCCAATGCCAGTTTTTCCAGTGGCAAGTACCTTGTTTCGGCACCCAGCAATGTCTTGCTGACATAAAAGATGGGCAGATGTTGGATTCCTTCCGCCCGAACCAACACTGCGCTAATTGCGTGCTAAGAGACTGCTAGGTACAAGAAGAGTTCCTCTCCAGGTACTGGGGTGACAAGTAGTGGTGGAGAAGACATGTATTCTTTTAAGCTTTCCAGAGCGCGGTCGCATTCTTCGTCCCACTCAAACTTGGCTTTTAGTGCATGGAAGAATGGTCGTAGTCTGTCTGATGACCGGCTTATGAACCGATTGAGCGCAGCTGCCATGCCGGTGAGATGCTGTACTTCTTTTACTGAGTTTGGTCTCTCCAATTCCTAGATTGCTTTGATCTGGGAGGGGTCTGCTTCGATACCCCTGTTGGTCACTAGGAAACCTAGGAATTTGCCAGATCCTACTCCGAACGCACACTTGGACGCATTGAGGCGTAACTTGTGCTTCTTCAGGATCTCAAACATCTCACCTAGGTCCTTGAGATGGTCGTTCTCATCCTTGCTTTTGACCACCATGTCGTCGATGTAAGCCTCCATTGTTCTGCCTAACAATGGTTCAAACATCCTGGTGACCATCCGTTGGAATGTCGCTCCAGCGTTCTTTAGGCCAAAGGGCATGACCTTGTAGCAATACAGTCCTCTTGGAGTTGTAAAGGATGTGACTTCCTGATCTGGCTCATGCATGACGATTTGGTGGTAGCCTCTGTATGCATCCAGAAAGCTAAGTCGGTTGTGCCCTGCCGTTAGGTCTACCAGTTGATCTATCCGTAGTAAAGGAAAGCTGTCTTTTGGACATGCCTTGTTGACTGTTTTGTAGTCGACGCAGACACGCCACTTGCCATTCTTTTTTGGCACTACGACTGTGTTGGAGATCCATCTTGGGTAGTGCACCTCTCTGATTGCTCCTGCCTCCAGCAGGTTTCCTACTTCTTCCGCCACTATCTCGGCTAGGGGTGAGCAGCGGATACACCGATCCGCCAAAACCGACCGAACCGAACCGATCCGCCACATTTTGGACGGATGCGTGATGACGAGCGGACGGTTGTGGATTGATTTTCTCAAATCCGCCAATTTGGCGGACGGATGGCGGATATGAGATTCCTTTGGCCGCAACCGAACCGCCGAACCGCCAAACCACGAGCACCCCTAATAATTTATAAGACTTTGTGTTTTCAATTGAAAAAGAGTTTAAATATTCCGTTGAAAATTTTTTTTTAACTTGAATATATTTTTTGAATTGAAAAAAATAAACGTATTATTTATCTATATTTTTTTGTTTTTAAATCTAACTCTAAAAATAATAAATAGAAAATATGATATATGCTGGTTGGTTTTTGTTTTCAAAAACATATATAGATGTAACAATACAGAGACATACAATTTCTACTACTACTCTGTTCATGATTTTGGTAGTTTGAATCGTTTTTATATTTTAAGAACCACGGATTGTAATACTTTTTGTAAATAAATCATGCTGTGATTGTAATATGTGGATGAGGCATGTAGTGATTGTGATATTCTAAAGTTTCAAATTTTCTTTCTTTGGATGAAGCATACAGTGATTGTAATACTTTTTTAAGTTATTGATTGTAATACTTCTTTTTTTTTTTTTTTTTTTTTTTGAGGAAGTGCACAAGTTGAATTATGTTGAAAATTTATAAAATTTTAAACCGCCAATCCGATTCGCATCCATCCGCCAAACCGCCAATCCGCTCAATCCACATCCGCCGGATTGGCGGACGGATGCGGATTGATTTTCTCCAATCCGCTAATCTGGCGGACGGATGGCGGATTGGAGATTCCGTGGCCGCAACCGATCCGCGCCCACCCCTAATCTCGGCATGGTGGAATGCCGATCTACGTGTGCACTGAATAATTGGTCTGGCGGATGGGTGGACATTGAGTTGGTGACAGATGAAGTTGGGATCAATGCCTTGCATGTCGTATGGTGTCCAGGCGAACACTTCGATGTTAGAGGTCAAAAATTCCAAGACCTCTAATCTCTCAGTGCTGGACAACGACGAACAGAGCAAAAAGAACTTATCCGGGTTCTTTTCATCTATTCTTACCTCTACCAAGTCTTCCACCGCTTTCTGATTAGCTGCTTTGCCGACATCTGCGAACAGTTCATTGCTCTCAGGTTCTTCCACCGAATGAACGTATCCTTTGGCAGCGCGGCTGCCATTCACCGTGACAAAGCATTGTTTGGACATAATCTGATCTCCATAGACCTCTTCAATTACACCGGTGTCGTTGGGGAACCGCATTACTTGGTGGTAGGATGACGCCACCGATCGCATGGCATGCAGCCATGTTCTGCCCAAGATGATGTTATAAGTGGAGGGGACTTTCAATACCCAGAACTCCACTTGTTTCGTCACGCTTCCTGCTTTGACTGGGAGGATTATTTTGCCGACGGGCCATTCTGGCATGGAGTTGAATCCAATCAGGGGAGATACGGCAGGTGCCAAATCTTTATCTTGTAACTTCAACTGTTTAAATGTTTCGTAATACATTATTTCACATGAGCTACCCTGGTCGATCAAAATTCGCTTGACGTCAAAATCCTTGACTCGAAGAGTGACGACCAGGGCACATTGTGAGGGCAATATATCCTTGCCAAGTCTTTATCCGAAAAAGACATGACGTTCGCGGCCTCTGTCTTCCCCTTCTTGATGGCAGGTTGGACACTTAGTACTTCTCTTAAATGCTCAGCCTTTTTTATTAATCCTCTGAGCTCGCATATACGCTCAGGTTCGAAAACTCCATGTATCACATTGATAATGCCTTGAGGTGGCGCGTCGATTAGCATTCCGTTGGGGTTATTATGGTCCTGGGGGGCTAGTTGCGCCCCTCCTTCAATGTATTTATCCAGGTGACCTGCTGCCACTAACTCCTCCAGGTGCTGTCTCAATGGCGTGCAATTTTCAGTGCGGTGCCCCTTTTCTTTGTGGAAGGTGCACCGTGATCTGTCGTCATAGTCCTTCTGAGCTTCCCCTAGCTTGGCTGGCCATCTGACGAAAGGCTCATCCCGTATTTCACTTAGAATTCGGTAGATCGGTTTCTTGAAGACCGTGGTTATGGAAATGCGGACTCTCAACCATCTCTTATCCTGGTCTTCTCCGTTGTCTCGCCTGCCTCGTCCGTTTTTACTCGGACGATCTACCGCGTTGACCTTTGCTGAGGCCTTTTTCTCTGGTACTGCGGTCGTGCCAGATTTTGTTTTGGCACGTGCACCATCCTCTTCCACCTTGATGTGCTGATGCACTCTTTCCATCAAGGCTTCCATGGTGAGGGGTGGTGTCATGGTGATTGAGTCCCTTAGTCTGTTTCAGACTGGAAGGCCTCTTTTGTACTGTGCGATGGCAAGATTGGTGGGGCAGTCCCCAATTTGGTTAAAGGTCTCCCAGTAGCGACTATTGTAGGATCTTAGGGTCTCTTTGTCGCCCATGTCGATGGAGAGTAACTGGTCGATCTCCACCGGGGTTTTAGTGTTTGTTCTGAACCTTGTGACGAACGCTTCCGCTAATTGCGCCCAGGAGGCTATGCTGCCTTCTGGAAGTTTTTCGAACCAAGTCAAGCCTAGGTCGCCAAGGCTAGATGGGAAGAGGATGCACATCAAAGCCTCGTTCCGCTGGTATACAGCCATGACCTAGCGAAAGTGGCTCAAGTGTGAGTAGGGGTTTGTCTTCCCCTCATATGTAGTGAATTTGGGCTGAAGGAAGCCTGATGGTAGGGGCGCGTTTTCAATTGCCGGAAAGAACGGCGAGGTTTGTAGCCTTGCTAATGCCTTGTCCGTCGGTTAGTAAGCAGGGCGCGGTATTGGCATTCCAACCTCGACGCTTCCATGCGTCCGAGGAGCCAACCGCTGTAAGGCAGAAACTCTGTGTGGATCGCGTGCCCTGGCGTCCTCCTTCCATCGTGCCTTTTCTTCGAGCATGGTTCGTAGGTCGGATGATCTAGGCAACTCCGTCTGTCTGGATCTTGTTTGGTGCGTATGTGAGGGCCAATAGGTACTCCCTTCAGTGTACGACCTCTCAGATCTCGTCCTCTCAGACCTGGAGTGACGAGTTCTGGAAGACCTGGATTGGGTATCACCTGTCCTGAGACTTCTGCTCTCTGCTTGTAAGGGTGTGGTATTCCTACTACGATTTTCCGAGTGGCGAGGGGGCGTCTTGTTTGTACGCCCCTCTCCTGTCGCCACTCATTTTCCCTTCATCTGGCGCTTTAGAGATTCCATGTCCGCCGCCATCCGTCGTATCAATTCGTCCTGCTCTTTGACGCGATCCTCCAAAGCTTGAGGATCAATCCTCCGCCTTTGTCTCTCTGGACTTTGCGAACGAGAGTGATGGGGGCTGTTAGTCCGCCTTCTCCCTCTTGTATCTCTTCTCGGATTCTGTCGTTATGGCTCCAAGTCCGCCATAGGAGGGATCAAGGGTAGACCTTCGCGCCTCGTACCCCCTTCTGGAGTTTGTCCGTCAATGGAGGACTGTGGTAATTCTTCGTTGTGCGCCATTGATTCTCAAAAGGAAAAGCTTGATCAAGAGGTTTGTTCTTGTCTGAATTCCCACAGACGGCGCCAATTGTACGGGAAAGAAATAAACCTTCTCGTATAATCCTGTTGATCAAGTCTGCACTCCTCCGTACGACGTCATTCTACTACCTGAAAATACAAACGTGAGCTAGCCGGCGGGTGTGTGCCGGAAACCTCTCCGATGCCTATGTCAGTAAACTAGACAAATAGACAAAAGCTCTGTATATTCGGGAATCAAAGCTGCGTTACCTCTCCATAGGTGATGTTTGTGAGCTTTTATAAGTTTTACGTGGCACAATCCTAGTAGGACTTTTACTCCTCCATGTAGAGTCCTCCTAGGATTCATACTCCTGAAAGATAATGCTTATCCTTCAACACCCCCCTCACTGCTTAAACCAAGTGAGATGGTTTTACTATGGCCGGACTACCATACGACCGAAATAACATTGCCATGCTAGGCTAACTAAAGTGACCGATCTAACTGTTAGTTCGGCTCTCCCTTGCTTTTCTCCTACCTCGGCTTCACATGCCAAGACCGAGCTATCCATAGAAGAGTCTAAGCCGAACTAACCCAACACCAAGTCCTGAAGAGGACTCAGTATACCTCGTTTCCATACGCCATGACCGAACTAAATGCGGCGACCGAACTATCCGTTGTACTCTTCTGAACCGGGCTAGAACTAATGCTTTCTGGAACCGGACTAACTTCCAAGCCTCCCTCGAACCGGAGTAACTCATGGCCTTTTTACTCAGCCCTTCGCACTGAGGCCCATAACGGCCCAGCTCGGCCTAATTTGCATATAAATTACCCTCTCAATTACTGCTTAATTCCATCTACGTAGCATGATAGGGATTACCTGTCTATAAACCGGGCTAAAGTTCTAACCTTTCCAGCCGAGCTAAAAAAACCCTTTAGCCTTTCCAGCCGAGCTAAAACTCTTAAGCCTTTCCAGCCGAGCTACATTTTAAGCCGAGCTATCCTTATCCGGTCAAAACGTCCCTTCAGTCACAGAAACTGAATCGCTTCCCATTCTAGTGACACGTGGCAGGTTCTGATTGGCCCTTTGCAGCTGTCACGCCGCCCTCGTACTTCGCAAAATTTGAACAGTTCCCGCCTCCAACTCTTTCACAAAAACAAAACCCTTTTGCATTTCAAAATCATTCACTTTACTATTCAATCTCTTCTTTCTCTCTCCCTTCTGAGTTCTTACTGTTCTTCAATTTGTTCTTGAAGAAGCTGCGTGATTTTGCTGCCGTTTCTTGCACCTTCAGTGCTTCTACCTCTTCATCTAGTAAGTTACTCAAATCTATTCTTCTTTTCTTTTGTTTTCCTTGTTGTTGTATTTTGTTTAATCCATAGCATACTGTTCATGTGTTTTTACAAAACACTGTTTCTGCTTAGCTTCGTGTTTTCTGCAAAAACATGTAATAGAACCACTTTGATTCTAGAAATAACATGAGAAACACTAGGTTTGATCCATAAACACGTCCCAACCGAACTAGGATACTGTTTGTGCTACGTATAAATTTAGCCAGACCATAACCGAACTAGAACTTGTGTATATACCAGTAGTTTCAATAAGTCACCATCTTTTGATTTACCTTATCCGAGATAAACGAACCGAACTAAGTCTGAACTTAGTGTACTTCGGAAACCTTAATTTCGACCGAGCTAAGTCTTCGGGGCTAAACCAGCTTTCTTAGTTTTTAGACCGAACTCAGAAAGCTGCCCCTAGAAGCTTAACCGGTCTAACAGAACCTTCTCCTCAACCGAGATACCGAGTCGCTCGTTAAGACCGAGCTTAAAAAACCCCTACTCAATCCGAGCTACTAAGCACCTTGTTGAAACCGAGATAGAACCTGTAACATCCTACATAGCCGAAGTAGGACTTCTATTTTCTTGCTTTTTACTTTGTAGCACGGTCCAACAATCTGTGCTTAACACCTTTGTTTTCCACTTTGCAGACTTAGGTTGCCCAGGCACTCCTCCGAGCGCTCAACCGAGCTACTGAGCACAAATTTCCCACCGATCTAATTTATTCATAACTTATAAAATAAATGGGAAAGTATAGGTTTTTGGTAGAAACACCTGGTGGCCTAGCTGAATTTCGAAAGGATTATAATATCCCTGACGATGTCCACCTTACCCTAGCCGAACAAGATACCATTCCATGGGGAAACGAAGGCTTCGTACCTTTTACCCTCTTGTCCACAGTTTTGGGCCAATACACTCATACTACACATTCGACAGTTCTTTGCATATTTTTGCGTGCCGTCATTTTTATAGCTTTTACAGCTTTTCACTTTTTTGTGGCTGATATATCTACATTATTTGGTACAGGCAATGATTGGCACGGTTTATTGTCCTTGCAATCTTCGCACTCAGCAATACACTACACCCTCGCTCAGGGGTTATAATACCGCGGCCTACACCTTTGCCTGGAGGTTATAATACTGCGGCCTACATCTTTGCCTGAGGGTTATAATACCGCGGCCTATACCCTCGCCCGAGGGTTATAATACCGTGGCCCATCATTATAGAGATCTCTGATGTAGACCCAAGGAGTCCCTATGATTAGAAGTATATAGTCCCATCGTGCACTATTGGATGTACCACATATGTATATGCTTTGTGAACTTTGATATGACAAGTAATCGCTTATAATATGATTTGTTTGAAACTCATGTGATATAATATTATGATAGATATCATTCATTTAAACTCTTTAGCTTATTATTACATCCCTCTGCCTTATATATATATATATATATATATATATATATGTATATATTTGCACATACATTCAAGCATACATGCATTCATACAATCATTCATTCACTTAATTTTATTCATTTATCCTAAATGTTCTTTATTAAGAAACCTAACATCTATTTGAACAGTATAACTCATTCCTTCTATTGCAGACAATGAAAGTTTGGGACAATTGTGGGAGTCAGAAAAAAATAGATACTAGTGCCCAATAAACTAGTATTTATTTTTTTTTTTTGGCTCCCACACTGATCTACAACACGAAGGCTAATAATTTTCTACTAAGGCATTTCCTTTTCCTCTTCATCTTTTCTCTCTCTCTCTCTCTCTCTCTCTCTCTCTCTCAGACACACACACATCCACACACATTTTTCTGCTTCTTCTTCTTCTTCTTCTTCTTCTCTTATCGCCATAGGATCTTGGGAGATAATGACAGTACTGAGCGTCAAAGGTTGCCGAAGGCGATCATCAGAGGTTGTCGGAGCTTATCACCAGCGGTTGGAAGTACTCGTTGATGGCTAGAAGTGAGAGGTGGTAGGTCATGGCAGTGATTTGATGATTGAGTTGTTAAAGGAGGTGTAAGAAGGGTATTTTGGGGATATTGAGAGGTGAAACAATGAATAAGACTTATAGGTAAACAAATCTGGTCAATAAGACTGGCCCGTAAGTCCCCCTTATTTTAGCACATATCAAACACACCTTAAACTTATCAAATTAGGTGGACTGAACTGTTAAATTTATTTATTAAATGATTTTGAGTTTGGGAATAGTCCTTCAGCCCAACTTGGCTTGGCCCAACTTGATAATTTAATATATGTTATTTTAAAGATTAATGTTTCTCTATAAATTTTAAATTACTGAGAACATAATAATAATAAATATAATAATAATAGTAGGAGTAGTTGTTAGACTAATAAGTTACTACTCCACTTAAGATAGATTTTTAGATTTTTTTTGTTTATTTGTTTTGGTTTTTATGTTTTTGGGAAGGAAGGTGGAAATAATATTGGAATTTCTATATAACAAGTTGATAATATAACTCATACTTTAAGAGTTTAAAATTGATATTTAAACATATCACACTGGTTTAGATTGAATTGTTAACCGATTTATTAAATGGTCGGGGTTGGGAAATAGTTCTTGAGCCCAACCCAAACTTATCGATTCAATTATTAATACATTTTATATAATTGATATGTTATACAAATGTACATATATAATTTATTTAATTTTATTTTATTTAAATATGGCAATATCATTTTTAATATTTGTACGACAAATGAATTATTAATTAAAAAAGTATCTAAATATTATGCTAATTAAAATTTCAAAAGAAACCCTCTAATTTAGAAGTGTAAGACTAATCATATTTTCTCTAAATTTCATAAAGATGAATTTAATTTACCCAAACAAATAAATGAAGAATAAAAGAAAAACATTTAATAGCTCTTCAGAGCAAAGATAATAAGAGCATCTCCAGTGTGTTCATTAAGAATTCATTAGTGTCAATGGTTATCACAAATAGCTAACAAACAATTTATTTTTATCTCCAATGAGCTTGTTAACTTGTTTGTTTTTTTAGTTGGTTAGTTAGAAATCTTGCTAACTGCGGAGAGCTGTGTAGCGAGCCTGAGATAGAAGCAAGGATGGGCTGTACCTTTGCTGCAGCACAAGCAAAATGGGTTGAACATTTGTTGCTTTTTGCCATCACTATACCTATCCAAATAATTATAATAATTTTATTTTATAAATATGTATATATTTATATATATTTGAACAAGCTCCACACTTATATAGCGTACTTTTAACTATACTATTAGAATACACGCGCTTCAAACTAACAAATACTTAACACACATAATTCAACACCATTGTTTACATCTTTTGTCATATAACACACTTTAACACATAATTTTAGTTACACCACTTGAAGATGCTCTAATACAAAGAGAGCTTTGCTACAAAAACATAGAGTCAAGATGTCCAAAACAGGAACCAAATAAAACACATACCCAGCAGAGTCATTTACATTAGTTTAGTAGTAGGAATTACCATTGTATTTCCCAGCAAAAAAGCACACAAAAAACAAAAAAAAAAAAGTTAGTTCAGTCATCAACTGTAGTTACGTTGCACCTCCACATGAATGACATTACCAGAACTTGGAATGAACTTGAACAAACATGCGTCCCCAATTTCAATGTTGTTGGCTACCCTGAAATCAGGCCAACCAGCAGTGAAATCCACAGTACGGTAAGGGGGTGGCCTTAAACATATGTCAACCGCCCACAGCTGCCCTTTCTTGTTCTTCAGCACCACAACCTTCTTCCTCCCTATTCCACTCTCCACTGCAAAAGCCTTTGGAACAGTCTGACGACATACATGAAAGGCCCAACAAAATTCACCTCACAACTGTGTTCTATATACGAGTAAATTATGGCAAATCTCTTGAACCTTCCATTTATTTATTTTTTAATTAAGTCATTAAAAAATTAATTTTCTTTTAAGTCATCTAACTTTTAAAATTAGTTTACGTCAACTTAATTAACTTATTCTTTTGGTTGGTAGTATATAACACATTCTTAAGTGTCAAACATGAACAAAATGTAGGACGCGATTAAACCAAATTTAAAAGCTTCATGGATTTATTTGCATGAAAATTTGATTTGGGGGGTTTATTCAAAAAAACAAATAGTTAAGTTTAAGAGCTTACCAAGAGCAATAGCTTCTATTTCCATACCTATACATTTTCTCAATTTACATCCCTATATAAGCTTCGTTCGTTTGGAAAGAACTAATTAAACTTTACTTTTTGACTAATTTAACTTTACTAAATTAACTCTATTTTGACTTCTTTTTTTTTTTTGTTGAAATGGGATAATTGTGAAAAAAAAAAGTTAAATAATTATAATTTGAATGTGATATTTTATCTTATTAGTTTATTTAATCTATTTTGCCAAACGGCAACTCAATTTACATACAATTTTTAGTTTTTATTTTCTTTTAACATTCATACCACTTAATTTCTATAATACCTTCGTCTTTTAACCCAGCCTAACCTTAACCCCATCATGTTGGTTGGGGTAGGGAAGATTGTTGGAGAGTTGGTGGCGGCAGCCGTGGCTATGGTTTGGAAGAAAGTATGTCATTTCTTCTCTCTTAAATTGTAATTTGTTTGAGAGAAATATTAATTCGAAAAATAAAAATAAAAATAAAAATGAGGCAAGTTTAAAGAAGTGTGGTATGCAAATAAAAATTTTACATAGAATAGAATTAGTTGCAAATGCAACTAATTTTTTAATTTTAATTTTACATTTAAATTTTTTAAAAATTTGTTGATTGAGAAAAATGGTTTGGTGGCGTTGATGATACTCTTTCGCTGTGTTCGGTTTTGGTTGAGAGATTTAGAGAGAAATTCGAAAAAGAAAAGTAAAAAAGTACGTAAAATTAGATGAAATGTAAATATATTTTATTTATATCTTATTTATATTTTTTATATTATTACTCAAATCCCCCCCCCCCCCCAAAACACATAAAAAAAAAATTTAATATAATTGAAAATTAGACTTCAAAAGAGGTGTAAGTCATTTAAAAAACATGGGGGAGGTTTATGCAATTTCATTAGATCTGAAGGAGAGGTAGGTAAGTGTAATTTAGCAAAGGAAAAAAGATTGAGAAGGCAAAGATGGAAAATTCACCAAGCGAGATTTGTTGTACTTCTTTAAAACCATGAGAAAGCTGGGATGCGTGGGTTTGGCAGATGCTGAACCCCTTGCTTCGACCTCTCCTCTGTTCGATCGCCTACCGTACGGATCTGCTCATGCATCTCAAACTCAAGTATAAGTAAAAACCAAAATAATAAAATAATAAAAAACATATATATATATATATATAGAGAGAGAGAGAGAGAGAGAGCGCGCGCTAACGAGATGGTGAATCCATGGACTTTCGTGATCGTTTATCACGTGACATGAATGGGTTTTGGGGGATCTTCTTAATTGAAGGGTTAAGCTCCTTCTCACAGCCACTGGGACCATATGTGACAATGTGGAACATTGAGTCTGAAATTAGCCTGAAAACTACGAAATCCCCAAATCTTAAATGGTTGTCATTGACGAGCTTTTCCCAACCACGGTGCGTGAAGCAGTGTTCATCACCAATTTGTTGGATTTTCACTTCCCATGATTGTTCCCCAGAGTTAGCTTCAATCAGAACATTTTTGGGCAGTTCGCCATCCATTTTGGCCACAAATGCTGGCGGTATTCGCTGCCAATACATGCATTAAAACATTATAATAACTGAGGCAACGAAACAAACACATATTGGGCACACCATGAAGGGGCTTCATTAATGAATGTCAGCTCATTTATGAATATATATATATATATATCAAAGTGAGAGAAGAGAGAAAGAGAGAGAGACTCACCAGTTTGTTGGCAAAGTCACCGATCAAGACCTTGAAGAACGAGGAACAGTTTTTTGGCTTCCTACCCATTTTTGGTCCTTTCTTTTTTTTTTCTTCTTCTTCCCTCTCTCTCTACTTGGAAAGTGAAACGCAAAAATGAAATTGAAATGTGTAAAACTGCTCTGCAGCCGCCATAGTGTGTGCTTATAAAAAGACGACGAATGACTGCTCTGCAAGTCACTGATGCAGGCATCTCGAATGTCCATGGACGAGTTCACGGACCCGATTGATCCAATCCAATTTCCATTTACTTTTAGGACAAATTACAAAAATAGTCCCTATAATTTGGGGCTTGTGTCACTTTGATCCTTGACTTTTCAATTGTGACACATTTGACCCTGAATTTTGAATCTTGTTTCAAATAAGGACAATTGAATATATAATTAGATTTTTCAAGGGTAAAATTGTCAATTTGATAAAATATAAACTAATTTGACAAAAATAAATGTCAAGCAAATATTTTTGAATTTTTAAAAATTATTTCTACCTACTAAAAATAAAATTATGTAAAATTAATAAATCTTTTGGACATTTATTTATTTATTTTTTACCAAATTAATTTTTATTATGTGTTTGGATGATGATCATGTAAAATTAATTTTAAAAAATTAATCATGTAATTTTTATTAATTTTAAATAATTTTATCATTGGTGGATAAAAATAATTTTAAAAAAATTAAAAATATTTTTTTGACATTTATTTTTGTCAAACTAGTTTATATTTTATCAAATTGACGCTTTTACTCTTGAAAAATCTAATAATATTTTCAATTGTCCTTATTTGGAACAAGATTCAAATTTCAGGGTCAAATGTGTCATAATTGAAAAGTTAGAGACCAAAGTGACACAAGTCCTAAACTATAGGGACTATTAGTGTAATTAACCCTTACTTTTAAGTGATTTTGATAATATAAACGGAACAAATGTGAGTAAGTTCTTTTTAAATTCACTTATATTTGGACGGGTGGCCAATTCTCATAGAATGATGTTAGTTTTTATGCTTTATGTTAAAAAAAACAATTTATTTAATAATAATATTAATTATTTATGTAAAAAAATTTACACTTAAATAAGGTTCAAAATAATAAAAAAATTGCTATAAAATAATTTTGAAAGGGCAAATTAGCTGTACCATCCTTGAGATTTAACGTAATTATAAATTTTCTTTTGAGGTTTTAAAAATTGCATTTCGTCCATCACAATTAATGCAGTTAATGGATATTATAAATTGACTAAAATACCCTTTTGACAAATAAGGGTACATTGCCTACACCCCTTTGAGATTTAGCTAAATTATCATTTTTAAATAAGTTATGAAATGTAAAATTAAAATAGAAAAACACTTATCACACTATAAAAAATTAAGATTTTAGATACCAAAATTTAGCGTCAAAATTATTTTTAGGAGACCAAATATTTTTGTTATGAAAAGTGTCGTCATTATATATTAAGCAACAAATATTGAACATTAGAGATTAATTATTATCTTTTTTATATCAATTTTTTTGTCTCAAAAAATAAACCGTTTTTGAGACCAAATTATTTTGTCACTAAAAGTCAATTTATTATTGACATTTTCGAAATTTTATCGCTAAAAGTCTTATTTTTGACATTCCAGGACATTCATTTAGCAACTATCCTCATGACGATAGAAATTAATCCCTAAATGTCTTTTGCAACAAAATTTTCACTTTTAAAAATCAAAAAAATTGGTCTCTAAAACTTTCATATGTTATTGTGTCAGATTGTGAAAATATCATAAAATTAACAAATAATTAAATATGTTAAAAACACAAGAAATGACTTGTCAAAAAATTCTTAGAATATGTTTGGTTTGATTTTTAGAAATTTATTTTTAAATTTTTTTTTAAAAATTAAAAATTAATTTGGTTAAGAAATAAAAAATAAAAAATAATTATTTTTATATAATTTTATTTTTTGAGTGGTTAGAAATAATTTTTACCAATTAAATATATTTTTTCATATTTATTTTTATTAAATTAGTTTTTATTTTTTTTTAATTCAGAAATTTTTTTTTCTAAACAACAAATCAAATATGGTTCTAAATTTTTTTTTTTTTTTCATCTAATGTAATTCTTTTATAAACTTTGTTGATTTATCAAAGGGATTTTAGTATGGGTAATGTCATCTATCAATCTATATTTTGGTGATGTCAACAAATTATTCTTAACATTTAGTTAACGGTAAAAGTTAAATTATTATGTAAATATAAATTTTAAGATAAGATATAATTTTTGAAATTTTAGAAAAAAATTGTAATTTAACTAAATTTGAAATGAGGTGTAGATAATTTAGCCATTTTAAAAAAAGCAGCAGTCACTTCACAAATGATGGATTTGATCAGCCAGCAGACGTGGAAGCGAGTATCTTCCAAATCCACTACTGCACAAAGCTTTCTCGATGCAGTATCATAACTTATCGCAGCACTGATGTTTGATTTATAAATCGTGGGTAAGTGTGTTATCTATACCATTAGGGGATAGGGAAAATTATTACTCTTTTCTAGTTTGATTGCTTTCAGTTTTCAAAAAATAATTTATTAAAAATTTTATTTTTTTATTTTTATATTTTAATGTTTTTAATAAATTTTTTAATATTTTAAATAATTTTTTTTAAATTTTTAAACACACTTAACAAAAATACACTTAAAAAGTATAATATTTGTGAAATTTTTTTAAAAAATATACTAAATATCAAAAAATATTTTTAAAAAATATGAAAATTTAATATATTTTCGTATTTTTGTATATTTATTAATTTTTTAAAATATTTTTCACGAATATTTTATTATTTAGATACATCTAAGTAAAATGTATTTAAAAAAATAAAAAAATTACTTAAAATTTAAAAAATATTCATTAAAAACAAAAAAAGATGAAAAACAAAAAATTTATCTTTTAAAAAATCGAATTCAGAAAATTAAAACTAAACACACTAATTATTATTATTATTTTTTCTAATATATGTTGATGTGTTGCTTTAATTTAATTTTTATTAATTGAAATAATGAAACTCATCCTATTTTTTTTTTATTTTCTTTTAAGAAATAATTGGATAAATATCTCTCCATGAATAGCGTGAAACAATATTTCAAAACATTAAGGTTGCGTTTGGTAGAGTTTTATAAATATGATTTGAGAATATGAGTTGTATTTGAGTGTAAAAAATTTGTTTGGTGTATGAGTTTTGAAAAAGTTTTAAAAAGAGTTTTTGAATTGAATGATGTAACATAATTTTTATATAAAAACTTATAACTCATAACCAAACACAATCCAAAATTCTATTCAAAACTCATAAAAAAATTTTAAAAAATTGAAAATATTTTTTATTTAACATATAAAAAAAAAATTCAAGAACACTGTTCCGGTCAACTGGCCGGACGTCCTGGGGACATCCGAGTACACTATTTTTCAAACGCGGGTGTGGAAATGTGTTTTGAAAACCGTAAACAAATGCCGCACTCAAATTTGAGTATAGAATCATGATTTAAAAGCTGTACCAAACACAACCTAAGGGTTGGTTTGGGAAGTGGGTTGACTTTTTGGCTTTTTGACTTTTTTGGCTATTTTAGCCTGGGCTAAAAAGCTTGGTTTGAGAAAGGCCTTTTGACTTTTTGGCTTTTTTGACTTTTTTTGTGAGAGAAGAGTTTAATGATTATGGGTTTGATGTGATGTTTTGTTTTTTGTTGCTAAAATAGCCTATTTTATCTTGTGGCTAAAATAGTCAAAAAAAACCCAATGTAGCCCTTCCCAAACGGAGCCTTAAATAACTTTCCATTAGATAGAGTGAGTAACTCTCTTGCTGTTCAAACCGTTTGATTACTTCTCCATATATGGGTTTCTTAGGCCTTGTTTGGCATATACTAAAAAAGTTAAAAAGTCAAAAAGTCACTATTCTATTTAAGTCACATCATCTTATTTAAGTCACATCACTTCTTTATCACATCACTTCAAACCCAACCAATACACAACTCATATTTCATAAAAAGTCAAAAAGTACACTTATTTAGAACATCCCAAACAACCCCTTAATCTTCTATTTGAAACAAAAGTAAAGGATAAATTACACTGACATTTCTTGAGATTTGATTCAATTATATTTCATTTCTAGATATTTTACGTCTAAATAATTGTTAATTTTTATTTTATAATCTCACATTAGGAAGAAAAAAAAAAGTTGTTTCACTTATATAAAGTGAATCTTAATAGTATAGTATTGTGCATACTTCAATTCAAGAAAATTTAAATTTTAAAATTAAAATGACATTTAAAATTTTTAATTAATTAATTTTTATATAAATTGGTTGGTCATTTGACCTAACTGGTTAAGTTGAACCATTTTTTGTTTGACCGATTCGCCAGTTTAATCGCGATTTCTCATACTGATTTTATTAATTATAAACAATTAAAAAAATTCCCATTGACTAACTTCCATTTAACCATATAAAAATAAAACTCTAATTAGTTTATGATTTATTTTATAATCTCACATCAGGAGAAGAAGAAAAAGAAAAATTTATTTCACTATCTATCTATCTATCTATAAATTATATAAAGGAAATGACAAACTTCACTTTACCCCTATGGTTTAAGCCATGTGCAGATTACCCCCTGACTTTCGAATATCACCACATAACCCCTCTGTGGTTTATGGAGTAATGTGCACAGTTAGTTTTTCTATCTATTAGAAACCGGCTGTGCAGTATACGGGAGTGTGGTGCAATTGGGCATGAATTGATGATGTTCCCTCACAATGAAAAGACCAAAATGCCCCTAGGGTTAAACATAAAAGCTTACCCAAGAAGATTGCTTTTCATATTGTCTCCTTGCTTTTTATGTTGAATTGCAAGCTAGTCTACCCAGCAAAAATGTTATCTTCAAGCATTAAAGGTGGAGAAGGACAAATGTTGAGGTTCATGAACAAGAAATGTCGTTGCGGGAGAAAAGCATCCATTAGAATCGTGGAGTCCGAGAAGTCTTCAAAATGTAGGTTGTACTGTGTTTGTAAAAATGCGGGTTTGGGGGGTTATGATTTCTAGGCTTGGTGTAACCCAGTTGGATATGCTCCCATCTATGGAAGAGATGAGATTGATGATGAGAAGCCAAGAGTTGAGGAATGTGTGCAGTTTAATGGAAAGACTGATGAAGCTAGAGATGAAGATGGAGGCACTAAACATGATGATGAAGACATCTATGGTTGTCACGCTCCAAAATTTGGATAATTAAATATTAAATTAGGACTAAACCCCAATCAATATTCCATCATCCAAATTCTAGGGCTGAAACAAAAAAAAAAAACTAAACGCCAACCAAACCATCCACCATAATTTCATAACTAACCAATACCTCAACATTAAGATAGCAACAACTAGTCAAAACAACTAAAATAATGTACGGTTATAAACTATGCCAAATTATCCCAATACTAAAGTCATAAAAAAAAAAATAAATACATAAACTAATATCAACCCTAAACTCAAGAAACCAAAAGAAGACCAAACGACAAATCCAACAACTATAGTAATTCCATGTCACCACTGTAGCCCCAACTAATCCTACAAAGGAAGCTCAACTGCGCTCAAACAGAACGCACCCGAGTTCCCAAGAGACAAAACGGGTCAGTATATAGGTATATTTGTATGAGTACAAGATTTAACACCCACGTGTCCACTAGACACAAACAAAAATACATTTAATTCTTATTGTGGGACAAGACAAGTAGTTCCAACCGCACCGAGATGAATGGGTAGTTTCTTGAGATACGGTGGCATTTAGTTTTTTGCCCGTTCACAACGAAATATAAATTGAGTATAAAATAAACAAAATAAAAATAAAAATAAAAATATGGTGGGTCAGCCTTGCATAAAAAAATTAGTAAGACCCACCATCTTGCAAAAAAATAAAGTTAGTATAATTTAATCATAAGTAACTTGCTGAAAAAGTATAAAAATGCACCGTTTCATGCTTAAAGAACGAAAGTTGTCCAGAATCAAATTTCCTAAAAGACATCGCGAACGAATTTAACAGAAACTAAATAGGTTGAGAGAAAAACTTGATAGAAAAATCTAGACGGAATTCAACCGAAAAATCTGAAGTTGAAAACGAAAGGAAACTGCCCTAAGATGAATTGTTTCGGAAAAATTCAAACAAAAAAAGTGTTCAGAATAATGTTTTATTTCAGTTTACGCGAAACAAAGAAAAATGAGTTCGTTTCGTAGGTTAAAACAACCTCTAAAATCTGCATTGTTAAAATAAATCAAAACTACAATAATCAAGATTATCCGATTATAAGTTCTAATCGATATTTTTAATAAAAAGTTAAAACACAAAAATTATCTAGAATCACGTATACATGCATCTACTCAAATTTCATAATTTATTGAGGTCGTTTACTATTTTTCAACATGTACAAATAAATACAATTCACACTATAACAATAAACTCATAATTAAATTCTTTGTACCTTAACTCCACCACTTCGGCCCTCCATATATCTCATGTGCCTCCCGTATACCTAACACTACTCCGAAGCCAAACTTGCACGGGGATATCGTCCCGAGTTTGACCCATAATCCCCAGATGGTTAGTATATACGTACGTACGTAAATCAAGGCACTCGTCTACTCATGAGAACGAGGCAACAATATACATATACAAAACATCTCACTCATGAGAACAAACATAACAATGCCAAGCCTAAGGCATTCAAATAAATCTCATAATCCTTACTTTCTTTTTATACACTCTTTCTCTCCATCACTCAAAATAAAACAACAATTCATGGAGTCATGGAGTATAAGGAATTTATCTATGGGTTTCTAATTAATTTTACTTTCATATAATACAACCATAAAATAAATCCATATAAAAATCATAAACCTGGCATTCACAACTAATTAAAATAATTAAAATCAATCAATCAATCAACTAATAACCCTAAACCTTACATACACAACTAAACAAAATAATTAAAATCAATCAATTATCTAAAAAAATATGAACCTTACATACACAACTAATCAAAATAATTAAAATCGATCAATCATTTACATGAAAATAAGAAATCAATTCAACATCAAATAAATATAAATAAATAAATAAAAACAACGAATTAAATATAACTCATGAGAAGTGGGTTTTGTACTCACAATATTTTTTTGAAGATCAAAGAAATATTTAAAGAACTAATAGAGCCACCAAAACAAAACCATAATCTTTTCTTCCTCTCTTTCTCGCCGGTCCCCTCTCTCTCGTCTGCATCTCTATTTTGTGATTAATCTCTCTCTCTCTCTCTCTCTCCACCCCCGGCGGGCCGCCGCCGCTTCTCTTTTTCCTTAATTTAGCTTATAACCTAGACACTTGTTATATAACCTAAACACCTGTTATAAAACCTAATAGTTATTATATTATATAATACAAATACAATATAAATAAAACATAAATAAATATGATATATATATTTTATATTATTAAATAATTACAACATATATAAATATATTTTATAAAAACAATACATGTAACACCTTTTTTTTTTTTTGTATATATGGATATATAAATATAAAAAATCTGATTAATTATGTACAATTAAAAACCACATTAAATTAATTAAATATCACATTAAATTAACTAAACAACACATTAAATTCTCATGTAATTACGCAATTAATGAAGTCCAAAAATAAAATAAGGCAATAATAATAAATAATGACTTACGAAAAATTAGGGTCGCTACAATGGTGGTTTTGCTTGTGTGTTTCATTTCCACCATGTTAATGTTCAGTATAAAATGAATTTGTAAGGTGCTTTATGTATTTGATGTATATTTGAAAGCAATGAAATTATGTTTATGAAATTTGTGATTTTTGTCTGTTCTTTTTTACTGCAACATGAAAATGCATTGAAAATTATTCCAACACAAACCCTGCTACGTTTAATTGGAAAAAAATCAACAAATTCTGAATTTTTTTTACTGCATTCCAATGCAAAATATACAACCAACATTGAAATAATTCCAACACAAACAAATTGACTGTATACTTGAAGCAATGGTAACCCTGCTGAGTTGATTTGCAAAACAACAGGCTTCATTCAAAATCAATGCACTTAAAGCAATGGAACATAAATGACAAAAAAAACTGAGATTGATAATGCTATTCAATACCAATGCATTTATAGAAGTATGCTGACAAATGCTATTCAATACTAATTCATTTACAGAAGTATGCTGCATTTGAATACCAGACTTAAATACAAACACAACACTTAAATACATCAACAGTTTTTGTTAGAAATGGTTGGAAAAATTCTAGGTAAAACTAGAATTTTTCCTAAGTTTGGTCTATTTTTTAGGTGGGACCCGTGCGCAATTTCCGCGGGTCAAAGTGGTAACGCGTTCTATACCGCGTTGTGATTCACGTGGTATATTTGGTTGCTCAAAACCATTACCGAGTGAATGGGAAATTGAAACTAAAGTATGCTCCATGCAAATGGAGTTTTTGTGGAAAATCCTTAAAGGTTTGAATAAGGCTTGTCCCACATTGATTTGGTGGGAAGTTTTGAATAGGTTTATAAAGCATGGGATTGGACCTTAGGGTGTGCCCCAAGGGGTACCCAAGTTTGTAGAAGGAAGAAGTTATGGGCAAAATGGGCTAGACCCATTGGACCCAAAAATCACAACACACAAGCGCGCGCGCCACCGCCGCCGGTTGGCTGGGCGCGGGTGCGTGGTGTTAGGTTGGGCTTGTTCGGCCCAATGCCTATCTTTTTAGGCCAAAAACATTTGAATTTTATTTTCTAAAATTAAATTCTAATTTTTCCAATTTGTTTTTTGGAATTTAAATTCAAAATTTGGTCCGGTTTTCTCCCACTCGAACAGAATTGACTGTTTAAAATTCAAATAACCCGGACAGATTCAAATCTGGGTTATTCGGTTTTTTATCTGTTCAAATTTGAACCTAATCAGTTCTAATTCAAAACCCAACAGATATTGTACCTGTTCAAACAGGTTTGCACCTGTTTAATTCAAAACCTTCAGCCACCAATACATCTATAAATAGACTAGTCCCTCATTTGATGAATTCGTTCACAATTTTCGTCATTCCTTACTGCAAATTCATCTCTCTATTTTACTGCATTTATTCTATTATTTTTTCTGTCAGAAAGAGTGTATACACTAAGTGTGTTCGTTGAACAAATAAATTGTAGTGCTGCATTTATTTGTTGTTGATCATTTCATCATGGGAGATAGACGTCCATATTCTGAAAGCACCGTGGAGAGAACGAATCTGTCTTAAGGACACAGTGTCGAACACTTGACTTGATCAGAATAATATTCAATATATTAATCAAGTAAGTTATTTATTTATTTTCTGTTTTATTATTATTTATTTAAATCAAATTTTAATTTTGTTTTGGTAACAAAATAAAATCTGTTTTTATTTATTTAATTCTATTTCTAGTTTGATTTTTGTAATCAAACTTCTTTCTCTCCTTTCTTTTATTTCTTTTGTATTCTGTTTGTTGTTAAGTACACAAACAGAATTAATCTATTTAAATACAGTGAAGATTGTCCAACAGTTTCCATACAAAAACGAAAACCATTCTCAAAAACCATAACTCTAAATACAAAAATCATAACTCTAAGTGTGTGTCTATCCGTCCTTAGCTTAAATACAAACACAACACATCCCACAGTATTGTTTCATTACAAAAACATAAATAATAACATGTAATCCTATAGTCTACTTTGACCCAGTTGCCAGTTCTTTGTCCTGTCCCCTTACTTTGATTGTCTCTAGTACAGAAGTTATTGAAACAGCATGCCCTCTGACATTAATATTCACTCAAGTTCTTCCAACATTGACTGCAGATGAAATGCATTAATTGGTCATCTACCCCTTCCACCAATTATGATTTCAGATCCTTTGCGAAGACCACTTGATGCCTTTCGGTAGTTTTGTGGGCTGCAACAACATTTTCAATTAACAAACTGAAAATTTAAAAAATAAAAAAGTTGGTTATATAAACAAGTGAGTTCCCTAAGTGGATGACCTAGTACTCCTCCTCTTCAATCCAATAGAAGCAGTACTCATTGGTGGTTAAGATGCTGTTTGGCCTCCTCCTCTAATTTGGCTCTTACTGGACATCTGAGGTAAAAAAATTTCCAATTAAGAACAAATTGGGCAAACCAATGTTAGTTTCTATAGATGTCCCCGAACGTCCCAGGAGGGATCCCGTTTTGTTCATTTGGGCTTACTACAGTTCGGACTCAATGTCACGGTCATGTATCTAATCTCGCAAAGTGCAATGCAAGACCGATGAATCATCAAAGAGTCCAAATCCGGCAAATCGTTTTGAAAAACTGATTTTTAGAAAGAAGTGCCAAACATGGACTGCTTTGCCAGATACAGAGTCGCCACCTAAATATTTTATTTTGGGGGAATTTAGGAAACCCTGACTCATGCCTAAGACCATGTGTCCGTCATCACCAAAGTTGCCTCGGCTCGGGAACTTGGGTACGATTGGAGAAGGTCACTTCGTGAGCACCCCCGCTCGCCCGATCAAAGATCGGCCTCTACTAACCATGATATCGAGTTTTGAAAACATTATGTGCTTTTATTCCGGTTTATTAGCCTAGAATTACTATGTGATGCGCGCAACATACAAGTATAGACTGGATCGCCTGAGTTAGAACAAAACATTTCATGTTTGTTTTTGAAAGCGGTTTACTACTCGCAAGTAAGCTAAGACGTGGATTTGCCACCCTCAAGTGGGCTTAAAACTTTCAATTGGTGAATTGTTCCAATTCAAATAACCCAACCTTCACCCACAGGCATTCAGGCAGTTATATCACATAAGCAAATAGCATCATGGTAAGCATGCTATCATGGCAGTCACTCACACGCATGCAAGGATGCTGAAGCATAAATACTTACCGAGTACTCCAAGC
The DNA here is from genome assembly GCA_030407325.1 of Camellia japonica. Lineage (NCBI taxonomy): Eukaryota > Viridiplantae > Streptophyta > Magnoliopsida > Ericales > Theaceae > Camellia > Camellia japonica. The sequence goes on along the minus strand of JAPPVO010000059.1, from coordinate 137,495,888 downwards.
CAAAGAAAGAAGCTAATTAGAAATCATGCATGAATCCTAACTATGCTGAAATGCCTAATGCAACACATGCAAAAATGCAACTAAGATAGGCTCGGCTATTCTAAAATGGCATATGAAATGCAACAACTGATACACGTATTCAACTCGGAATTGAAATACAATGCAGTTAGTATGATGCGCCGAGCCCGGTGCATGCAAGACAGATAAATGGATGCAAACATGCGAGCATAAGTATGCTAATTGAAACGTGCCCTAAAATAACCATCATAACCTGGTAAATAAAATGGAGAAAGACGTGGGGTTGGAAGGCATGCATCACACATACACGCACACTTATTACAACATTGCCCTCCTCGGAGGGTCCGAATAAATATTACACAACCAAAATGAATAACTAATTATTACACAACACTAGCTAATTAACAAATTAACTAAGAAAGCGAGTAAACTAGCATGTAATGCTACATGAAGTAGACTGCCTCAGCTCTATTCGGAATGATGAAAGATGCATGCATGCTCGAGTCGCCTTGTCGGGAAATCCATCGCGATGCCCCGATTTGCCTCTGTTTACAATTGACCCCGGAACACTGTACACAACTCCATGGGAACTTGTAGGGATACTGCTGACCAGTTTTTGCTGCTGGCTTCCGGTTTGCTGCAACAGAGAGCAAGAAAGGGGCATGGCAAAGTATTTTCAACATATGTATGCACAACCACTCTCCCCGTCATTGCATGAGCTCTAGGGAGTGTAGTCCTCGATCCTCATGCCACCAATCACGCATCTCGATGCATGATGACCGAGGAGTCGAATTGCACGACTCAATGTGAAATGAATGCATAAATGGACGCCTAAAGCCAACAACTCTATCATGGATAGTTAAGAGTGTCGGCGACCAGGAATTGAAGTACGTTTCGTCACTTTGAGTACGAAACGTCCCTCGTTTCCCGTGTTTGGACTAAACCCTACTCCAAACACTATGCAACAACTAGAATGGCATGGCATGCAAACACAATGCAACAACTAGCATACAATCCTAAACGAAATGCAACTAAGACACGCAAACATGCAAGAAGTGATATGCAAAGGTGCAACTAGCATGCGTAATGCTATAAACTATCAATGGCATACTCAATGCACATGACATAATATGGCATACACAATGCAAGATGGACTTAAAGCAATGTGAGTGGACCTCAGCCACACTCAAATCAGTGGCCAAATATGATGAAATGAAGTAACAACATTCATGCAAACATGCCAAAATGCAAGGGACCGAAACTAAGGCACCAAGTGCAACTCTACCAAGGCATGGAAAGCATGTAATATAGCATACAACAACACATTTTCCAGTTCTGAAATGACATACGAAAGGGTCCCGAATCATGCAAACACCTCACACAATGCATGCTAGGTGGCCCAAATACCGAAACTAGTGAAGTGGATTACACTAGAGGTATGCAAAGCGAGGCTCAAATGACCAAAACACCCCCAAACAGTCCCTATGCAGACCAAAACAGTAGCAAATATGGACTAAAATGGTGGCTCAAAAGGCATGGAAATGAAGCTCATGCAATGGTCCAAAAATGAGGCAAACAAGCACAACTCTCAAATGCACTTAAGGAGTGGAAAACATGGGAACATGGCGCAAGTATGAGGTCTGAAATAACATGCACAATGATGCCAAGACATACAAACACCTCTATTCAAGCATGCAAGAGGCTACAAAACTTAAGGCTAGGCATGGACATTGAACTACAACCATGCATAGCATGCATCATTCAACCATGAGGCACAAAAACAGAGCTAAGGCAGTCCAAAACATGCACAAAATCAGGTTAAGGCATGGCCAAAAAGTGCTAGAATCAAGGGCCAAAACAATATGCAATACAAGCTAGTGAAGAGGGTTTACACTACAAGTATATTAAGCATTCAAGAGGCCACTAAATCAGCAAAATTTAGAGGTATGACATGCCAAATAAAGCCCAAAAACTCACTGAAATGTGGTCTACGCATGCAAGAATGATAGGCCCCTTTGATAGGCTATGAAGAGGGTTGTTCTACACATGCAAGATGGACACCCAAAATGGAAAAATGGGCTCTGGAAAGAGCCTATGCAGGTCCTAAAATCCACCAAAAATGGCTAAAACATGGCTTGGAAGCATGCAAATAAGGGCTCTTTTTTTAGGCCAAATATGCTAGAAAATAAGACAAGGGGTGAGGGGTCACTCCTCTCTGATTTTGGTGCTCAAAAACACATAATAACCACTGAAAATCCGCTAGATTTCAATGATCAAAAGGGCCAACAAAGCTCAACACAAAAGCCCTAATGCATGGCTCAAAACAAAGGGAAATGAAGCATGCAAGGGGGTAGATGGCCCCCAACAGAAAAATGATCTTAAAAAAACATGTTAAGAAGCTCAAAATAAGACTTTTTTCAGTTGATGACAAAGCCCAAATATGCTTGCAAACTAGGCTAAGAGATAGAACAAAACAATGCCCAAAAGAGGGAAATAGAGTGTTACCCTTGTAGCCAAAAGGACCAGCAGGTTATGGACCAAAATAGCAAGTCTTCAACCTCTGAAAACCAGCTCCAAGGTGCTTAGAGTGATGGTGGAGGTGTTAGGATAGGAAGTGGTGTGCAATAGGCCAAGAACAAGGGACCTTTGGAGCTAAAATGGTGTATGTATGCCTCAAAACCATTTCTGAACCCTTGCAAGGGAAGAGGAGCCTTTCCTTTATAGAGCCAAGGGTCTAAAGCTTCTTCAAGAAGCTTAAAACCAAGCTTAAACATCCTCCATACACGTGTATGGAGGATGCAATCTATGGCTTCCAGCTGGCACAGCTAACACCAACTCAGTGAGACAGAAAAGGAGAAAGCTGGCCGACCAGTTCAAGTGGTCGGCCGACCACTCCCCCTGGTCAGCCGACTAGGGTCAAAAGGTTCAGGTGGTCGGTTGGCTCCTAGGGTGGTCTCTACACTCAAAGCAAACAAGTGGTGTGGTGGGAGACCAGTAATTGTGGCCCAAAAGTGAGGGAGACCACTTACCTGACAAGAAATTCAGCCGACCGGGAAAAGCTGGTCTCCAAGGAGAAAATGTGGTCTCCCACCCTTGTACCACCTTTCAAACAATGAAAATAGGGTCCATACCAAAAATGAACCAAGACGGATGCAAAACGAGGGTTCGGGGGCCAAAACGCACAGCCGGGTGCCCTGAAAATTGACTGTTAAGCATCGAAAGTCGCGTGCGACCACGAAGGTGGTCTCCCGGGCCACAGTGTCCCTCTAGAGAGAGGAAACAAGGTGTGTGCCAAAAACTGGAGCAAACGGAAAAATTTAAGCGGTCCCGAACCGAGGCGCACGGCCGACGGCTCCGAAAATCGAAAACTGGTCTGCAAACGGGAACAGTGGTCTACGACCACGAAAAGTAGCCTACGGCCACTGAGAGATGGTCTACGAGACCTCTCCCTCCCTTCGGGAAGAGAAAACAAGACCTGGTTCGCAAATAGAGGCAAAGCACAAAAGGGTCCCGAGGTCCGGGGGTAAGGCTCTTAGCCGAAACTCCAAAACCTTAGAACGAGCACAACATGCACCATCACTGAGCGCTCAATCGATGACGTCTGAGTCTTAGGGTCGGTCAAAAATGGGGTGTCTACAGTTTCCTACTTGAAGTTACAAGTCAACATTAAAAATTGGTTACCTCATTTGATGGGATGTTTGTTTTTTGGAGTTGGAGTAGGAGTAGGAGTTGATGCAAGTTGAGATGATTGCCCACTAGTAGATCTGTGCTGCAACAAACAAATTAAGTATACAATAAATTAAGTATACAACAAACAAATAACAACATGTATACAATAAATGAATGCATAAGTATACACTAACCTTCAGTATTTTGGACTTACGATGCAGTTTGTTCTTACATGACATCTGATTGTACCCCTTCTACAAACACTTAGCACATGTCACATTGATGTTCTTTCTTGGTGCCTTGTGGGGATTTCTGGGTTCATCTTCTTGTTTGCTTCTTAACTTCTTTGGTCTGCCTGCTAATTTCTTTGCTTCTGGTGGATTCAATTTCTGGCCACCATCCTCATACTCATGCATGTTTGGAACTGGGTGTATCATGAATGCATAACTATCCAAGTACCTAGACTGCACATAGGCTTCTGGCTATTCATGATTGATTTGAATGGCACTGATGGCATGACTACAAGGCAAACATGTGACACCCTGAACGTTTAATTAAACACCACATAAATATTTATAGCTATATATAATTATGATTGTATGTGATAATATCTTATTAATTAAATAAATAAATAATAATAAGCAAATATATAAATCTAATTTGGCATTGGGTTACCAAATATGAGATTAATTAGAGATTATTATTTGAGGCCAAATTAACACCATTAAAGAATTATAATGCTAGAGTTAAAGATAATAAATAAATAAATAAAAGTAAAATAAAACAAATATAATAAATAATTTCCACAATTAATTAAGTACCAATTAATGGAAGGATTTGCAAATATTATTTGGAAAATGAATATAAGCCATCTGTACACCTAGGATTAGGGGAGGGAAGGTGACTCAGCATCCTTAGGGCCATTAGAGAGGATGATTCATCACCTAAATAAATGTATAAAAAGGGGAGGTGCTGTGTAATAGCGTGAACGAAAAACAAAAGAAGAGAGAAAAAAAAGAAAGAAAAAAAAGAAAGAAATCAGCAAAAGTAGAGAGCAAGGGAAGGACGAAGAAAAACAACAGAAATAGGAAAGAAGTAGTAAGACTCAATATTAAGGTGAGTTATATTATATCTTGAGTTACCACAATATATTTTACGCATATTTTGACTTACCATAGTTTATTTTAAACAAGTTATATTTTATAAGTTATATTAATATAAGTTACTTTTTATAAATTATATTAATGTTTCAGTTATGTGGATTAATTTCTGAACTCTATTTGTTAAAATGAAACCAATTGATATGTTTGTTTAAATTTTAAAGAATATTTGATTATTACCTTATAAACAATTATGTTTTGTAAGTACCACCACGGGAGTCCCACGCCTTAGGGGACTTAAATAACTATTGGCCTCTGTTTGACCACTTTGTGGTCCTCTGTTTGTCATGGACCCATTGACCTCTGTTCTGATTGTCACTTCTGTGACCTTTATTCTGTTCTGTTCTGTACTGTGGTTATGGTTATTTATTTACATAATTTATGTATTTCAATTTCTGCCACTTAAATTATTTATTTACCAAATTGAGTTATGTAAATGTTTTGGCTTAACTAACTATCCATGGTTATTTTGTATTCTTTATGATCTTGGCATAATATTTCTCACTTTGTTGTGTGCTTATAGCGGTTACCCTTTCAAGTAACGAGATGTATGGAAAACCCATAACCTCACGAAATGGAACCCGCACGTGGATTGATGTTGAACCACTTTTTTTTGTCTTTCTTCTTCTTCTTCTTCTTTTTTATAAATATTTTTGCTCCCTTTTGTTCTACTCGGTGCCGGTCACTGAATAATAAAATAATAAAAGCCCTATAAATGTATTTTCTCTTATTAAAATAGTAAAATTGAGTAATTTCCTGTTTAATTATTTTTATTTTCGCTTGCGCAATTTAATTTGCTACAAATAGAAAAGGTTAGTAAGTTGCGATTCCAACCATATGCCCCTGGGATTGGGTTGTGACAAAGGTGGTATCAGAGCAATGGTTCAAAAAAAATGCTATTTTAAATTTGATCAGGAAGTTTGAAAAGTTATAAATAAATCTATAAATAAAATTATATAGCTAAATAAACATAATAAAATAAAATAAAATAAGATAAAAAAAATAAATAAATATTTACCTGCAACGTTAGTTCTTTCGTTTAAAATCTCACGTTTATTCTGGTAATGTAGGAATGTCAGAGATTAATCTTGATGATGCGTTTTGGGATGAGCTCGGGGCCATTAATTTAGATGAGATTTTAGCCGAGCACCCCGCCCCCACCTCACCTTAGGGTTGGGGAGATTCAGAGGACATAATCAGAGGACTGCATCCAGGTCTTGCCTAGTTGATGGGTCGGCCAATCTATATACAGGCTGATCCTATCGATGTCCCACATTTACTATGGAGGCAAAGCCGTGTCGATACACGCAGACATTTTCTTAGACCCAATCGTGTCCTTGGCGTTGCCCCAGGACATGACCGCCCGCACTATATCATAGGCCCTCTACCTCCAGATTTTGTGGCTAGAAGGGGGAACGTGTACCCTGAGGACTATATTTTCACCACAGTCCCCAACCCACTAGAGAATTAATATTCAAAATGTTGACTTTAATAATGACCTGTCATATATCGAGACACCCGGCTGGATTGTCAATCGAGCATTTTTGGGATATATACAGTCTGTCCCCATTTTCACAGTCCAGGTAGCATGGATGTGTTTTGGTGTAGTCCAATTAGGATGAGAATTTGAGCTTTTTATGCAACACTATTTCCCATGGTTTTTCGGCCTATTTGACCCACCACTCTAGATTTGGTAGGAGAAAACCTTTTTGTATGCTGACCATGATGTGTTCTGATCCCTTTTTGTTGTCTTTTTATTTTTGTTTACCACAGGGATGAGACACTAACACAATTTTTGATGTTTGGAATAAAGATGTAATATTAATTGTAGAAATAGTAAAGTTGGCATTTTATATAGATATAGATTGCGCTACACATGCTTACATATATGCTGCGTTGTGAATATAATGCCTCGTTTATTACTTTGTAGAATGGTTAATAATGGTAACGGAAGCGAGTCATCAGTCAGTGGCACTGAATCGATGGAAAAAATAATGGAAAGAGCCGGTTACCATCAAACAGTTCCAGGATTTGAAATCCACCACATTTACCGGCGGCCCAGACCCAATGGTAGCACGCTTGGGTTAAAGACATGGAAAAGATTTTTCGCACCCTACCCTACACCGAAAAATAGAAGGTAACTTTTGCCACTTTCACTTTCAAAGACAATGCACAGGAATGGTGGCTTTTCACTCTGGAGAAAGAAGAAATTGCGACTTAGGCAAGATTCTTGGAAGTATTCTACGAAAAATATTTCCCAGATTCATTGCGAGAACAGAAGGCATCTAACTTCATACATCTAAAACAAGAAACCATGACGGTGGTCGAATACGAGAGCAAGTTCACACAATTCGCTCGATTTGCAACATACGTCATCCCCACCGAAACTCGAAAAGCAAGAAAATTCAAAGTAGGATTGGATGCTGAAATTAAAGATAGGCTCGAGGTCTTAAAACTGCCAACCTATGCAGAAGTGGTAGACTGGGCGTACATTGCAGAAAAGGGGATTAAAGCCCCGCATTCCGGGGAACCAAGCCACAAGAAGCGATTCTAGGTAAGAGACAACAGAAGACCCGGTGTTGCGCCTCCCAAAAAGACGAATACGGGCACAACCAGTTCAGGCCATCGAGGTCCTACCAACCCCCAAAGTGGCACTGTTTGAATTTGTTCCACTTATGGAAAGGCTCATTGGGGGACAATGCCATCGAGACACGGGAGCATGTTTTAAATACGGTCAAGTTGGCCACTTGCTGAGAGATTGTCCAAAGCTGACTAATCCTACAGCCAGCCCCTCTGGCCCAGTCAGGAAACCCGCAGGACCTGGAGGCGAGAGGAAGGACCAAAAACGTCAAGGACGAGTTTTTCGCCTTGGTACCTGGAAAACCAGAAGTTACCGAAAACGTTGTGTCAGGTACACTTTCTGTCTGTGGTCATTTAGCCTCATGTCCTCATTGACTCTGGGTCAACTCATTCTTTTGTTGTACCACACTTTGCTGCCAAGTTGGCATCAACACCCGAACCATTAGGATATATATTGTCTGTGTCTTTTCTTTCTGGTAAATCTGTCTATAGTACTGATGTGTACAGATCTTGTGCTATATTCCTGAAAGGCAAACCCTTATATGTAGACTTGATTCCCCTCCGCATTAGGAACTTTGATGTGATCTTAGGTATGGATTGGCTAGCTTCCAATCATGCCTCTATTGATTATAAAGCCAAAAAGGTCTTCCTCAGGTTACCAAATCAACCCGAACTTGTCTTTGATATGACTGGAGTTTCTAACCCTCCCTGTATTATATCTTCCATGACAGCCCAACGACTTCTAAGAAAAGGTTGTGGTAGTTATATTTGTTATGTAATCGATACACAAAAAGAGGCCCCCACCGTTGATGCAATCCTCGTGGTTCGAGAATTTCTGGATGTTTTTCTTGAAGATCTACCCGGTATTCCGGTTGATCGGGAAATCGAATTCACCATTGAAACCCAACCTGGCACACAATCAATATCAAAAGCTCCTTATCGCATGTCGATAACAGAATTGAAAGAGCTAAAGACTTAACTCCAGGAACTACTGCACAAAGGTTTCATTCGACCTAGTACATTACCTTGGGGAGCTCCAGTATTGTTCATAAAGAAAAAGGATGGCATGATGAGATTATGCATCGATTACCGGGAGCTGAACAAGGTCACCATCAAGAATCGGTACCCTCTGCCGCGAATCAATGACTTGTTCGATCAACTTCAAGGCGCCCAAGTATTCTCCAAAATCGACTTGTGTTCTGGCTACTATCAACTAAAAGTCAAAACGGAAAGTATCGAAAAGACTGCCTTCAGAACTCGTTACGGGCACTACGAGTTTCTTGTCATGCCTTTTGTCATCACAAATGCCCCAGCTATCTTCATGGACCTCATGAACCGAGTGTTCAAACCCTATCTTGATGAGTTCGTCATCGTCTTCATTAACGACATCCTCATATACTCCAAGTCACCAAAGGCTCATGAGTAGCACTTGCGAACGGTTCTAAAAACACTACGTGATCACAAACTTTATGCCAAGTTGAAGAAATGCGAATTGTGGATCACTAGTATACACTTTCTTGGTCACGTCATTAACAAAGATGGCATCTCGATTGACCCTCAAAAAGTTACAGCAATCGTGGACTGGCCACGACCTACTAATGTGTCAGAAATTCGAAGTTTATTGGGTCTAACTGGTTATTATCGACGCTTCGTGCAAGATTTCTCAAAGATAGCATCACCCTTGACCCAGCTAACTTAGAAGAACACACCCTTTGAATGGAGTGACAAACAAAAGCGTTGCTTTCAAGAATTAAAAAGTTGACTTGTGTCAGCCCCTATACTAGCACTCCCTACAGGAGCAAATAGGTTCGTAATTTATAGTGATGCCTCATACAATGGTTTGGGTTGCTTTCTCATGCAAAACAAAAAAGTCATTACTTATGCGTCGTGACAATTAAAGACTCACGAGAAGAATTACCTGACTCATGATTTGGAATTGACTACAGTAATCTTTGCCTTCAAAATCTGGCGTCATTATCTCTACGGTGCAACCTGCGAGGTTTACACTAATCACAAGAGTCTTAAATATCTGTTCACACAGAAGGAACTGAATATGAGGCAACGGCGGTGGCTAGAATTTATGAAAGACTATGATGTAGAGATCCATCACCATCCAGGCAAAGCTAACGTGGTGGCAGACGCACTGAGCCGAAAGACGACCAGAGGTTTGGCATGTACTCTCATTTCCCGCAAGATCAATGGACTACTCGTCAACATAACCATGGAACCTACATTGATTGAAGAAATTAAAGCGCTCCAATGGGAAGATAAACTTTTGGAGAAAAAGTACGAGGAACAAAGGAATACGCCTGACCCTGATTTCACTATAAGCAATGGGATACTGAAATTTCAAAATCGAATTTGCATACCCGACATCCTGAACTCAATACGAAAATACTGGAGGAAGCTCATAACTCGAGATTTGCAGTCCACCCTAGCAACACAAAGATGTATCATGATCTGAAAGAACACTACTGGTGGACATGAATGAAAAGAGACATAGCAAGCCATGTCTCCAAATGTCTGCATTGTCAGCGTGTTAAAGCAGAACATCAGAGACCTGCAGGACTGCTGCAACCACTCCCTATTCCTGAATGGAAATGGGAACACATTACTATGGATTTCGTGGTCAGGCTACCACAGTCATTTTCGAAGAATGATGCAATATGAGTTATAATAGACCGATTGACGAAATCGGCACATTTTCTACCAATCAAAATCATGTACTCCCTTAATAAGTTTGCTACTTTATATATCAAGGAAATTATTCGTTTGCATGGTATCCCAGTTTCGATCGTGTCTGACCGAGACCCCCGCTTCATGTCTCACTTTTGGAACAAATTGTAAGAAGCTTTGGGAACCACACTGAAGTTTAGCACTGCTTATCACCCACAAACTGATAGACAATCCGAAAGAACAATCCAGACATTAGAAGACATGTTACGTGTATGCGTGTTAGACCTCAAAGGTAATTGGGATGAGCACCTACCTTTAGTGGAATTCGCTTATAACAACAGCTACCAAGCAACCATTGGCATGGCACTGTACGAAGCTCTATATGGAACGAGATGTCGATCACCTCTGTGTTGGACGGAAGTCGGGGATAGGAAATTGTTAGGCCCCGAGATCGTGCAAGTCACAAATGAGAAAATCCAACTCATCCACCAGCGAATTCGCACTGCTTAGAGCTGCCAGAAAAGTATGCAGATACTCGGAGATGGGACTTGGAATTTCAAGTAGGGGATCATGTGTTCCTCAAGATCTCACCAACAAGAGGAGTGATTTGATTTGGAAATGGAAGAAAGTTAAACCCACGTTACTTCGGGCCATTAGAGATACTGGAAAGTATTGGTCCTGTAGCCTGTCGCCTTGCACTACCACCTGAACTATCCAATGTCCACAATTTGTTTCACGTTTCAATGCTTCGGCGGTACCCTCGAGATCCAGAGTACGTTGTTGATTACGAGGATCTAGAAGTTTAGGAGGATCTCTCTTATGAAGAGCAACCAGTGCAGATTCTCGATCATCGTAATCAAGTTCTCCGAAACAAGACCATACCGTTGGTAAAGGTCTTATGGCGAAATCATCGTATTGAAGAAGCTACGTGGGAAACGGAAAGTCAAATGCGAGCCAAGTATCCACACCTCTTCAAAAATTAAGGTACGTCAAGTTTGGGGACAAACTTCTATTTAGAAGGGGAGAAATGTGACACCCTGAACGTTTAATTAAACACCACATAAATATTTATAACTATATATAATTATAATTGTATGTGATGATATATTATTAAATAAATAAATATATAAATCTAATTTGGCATTGGGTTACTAAATATGGGATTAATTAGAGATTATTATTTGGGGCCAAATTAACACCAATAAAGAATTATAATGCTAGAGTTAAAGATAATAAATAAATAAATAAAAGTAAAATAAAAAAATATATAATAAATAATTTCCACAATTAATTAAGTAGCAATTAATGGAAGGATTTGCAAATATGGTTTGGAAAATGAATATGAGCCATCTGTACACCTAGGATTAGGGGAGGGAAGGTGACTCGGCATCCTTAGGGCCATTAGGGAGGATGATTCATCACCTAAATACATGTATAAAAGGGGGAGGTGCTATGTAATAGTGTGAACGAAAAACAAAAGAAGAGAGAAAAAGAAGAAGAAGAAGAAGAAGAAGAAAGAAATCAGCAAAAGTAGAGAGCAAGGGAAGAACGAGGAAAAACAACAGAAATAGGAAAGAATTAGTAAGACTTAATATTAAGGTGAGTTACATTATACGGTGAGTTACCACAATATATTTTACGCATGTTTTGACTTACCATAGTTTATTTTATATTAGTTATATTTTATGAGTTATATTAATATAAGTTACTTTTTATAAATTATATTAATATTTCATTTACATTGATTAATTTCTGAGCTCTATTTGTTAAAATGAAACCCATGGATATGTTTGTTTAAATTTTAAAGAATATTTGACTATGACCTTATAAACAATTATGTTTTGTAAGTACCACCACGGGAGTCCCACGCCTTGAGGGACTTAAATAACCATTGGTCTGTTTGACCACTTTGTGGTCCTCTGTTTGTCATGGACCCATTGACCACTGTTCTGATTATCACTTCTGTGACCTTTGTTTTGTTCTGTTCTATACCGTGGTTATGGTTATTTATTTACATAATTTCTGTATTTCAATTTCTGCCACTTAAATGATTTATTTACCAAATTGAATTATGTAAATATTTTAGCATAATTAACTATCCATGGTTATTTTGTATTCCTTATGATCTTGGCATAATATTTCTCACTCTGCTGTGTGCTTATAGTGGTTACCCTTTCAGGTGACGAAATGTAGGGGAAACCCATAACCTCACGAAATGGAACCCGCACGTGAATTGATGTTGAACCACTTTTTTTGTCTTTCTTCTTCTTTTTTTTTTAATTTATATTTTTGCTCCCTTTTGTTCTACTCGGGCCGGTCACTAAATAATAAAATAATAAAATCCCTATAAGTGTATTTTCTCTTATTAAAATAGTAAAATTGAGTAATTTTCTGTTTAATTATTTTTATTTTCGCTTGCACAATTTAATTTGCTACAAATAAAAAAGGTTAGTAAGTTGCGATTCCAATCCTAAGCCCCTGGGATTGGGTTATGACAAAGGTGGTATCAGAGCAACGGTTCAAAAAAATGCTATTTTAAATTTGATCAGGAAGTTCGAAAAGTTATAAATAAATCTATAAATAAAATTATATAGTTAAATAAACATACTAAAATAAAATAAAATAAGATAAAAAATAAATAAATAAATAAATATTTACCTGCAACGTTAGTCCTTTTGTTTAAAATCTCACATTTATTCTGGTGATGTAGGAATGTCAGAGATTAATCTTGATGATGCGTTTTGGGATGAGCTCGGGGCCATTAATTTAGATGAGATTTTAGCCAAGCACCCCGCCCTCGCCTCACCTGAGGGTTGGGGAGATTCAGAGGACATAATCAGAGGACTACATCCAGGCCTTGCCTAGTTGATGGGTCGGCCAATCTATATACAGGTTGATCCTATCGATGTCCCACATTTACTATGGAGGCAAAGCCATGCCAATACACGCAGACGTTTTCTTGGACCCACTCGTGTCCTTGGCATTGCCCCGGGACATGACCGCCCATACTATATCAAGTTATGATTCCAACCCTAAGCCACTGGGATTGGGTCGTGACAAAACCAAACAAATCCCATCTCTTGCAACTGTATGTCCTAATACTTAGGTCCACTATGTACCTCCTCTGAAAATAATCAACCTCAAATTCAAATTGTCCACCCCAGGTTGCAAAGCAGTTCCTTGATTCCACCTTCAATTTCTCAAGTTTGTCATGAATATTGGGACAAATCTGACCACTGTATTTCACCATTCCAACCTTTTTAATTTGAATCCTTTGCATCAGTTTCCTTCTGATCCATTCAAACATAGAGATTACTGGCAGCTCTCTAGCTTCTAGAATGTAAGAATTGAATGACTCGCTCAAATTGTTTACAAAGATGTCACACTTGTTCCTTGGAGAAAAATGTGACCTTGCCCACAAAGCAGGGTCAGTCTCCCTCAACCACTCCACAGCTGTCTTCCTATTTCCAGTCTTAGGATCAGCTTCTTCAATCCTCTTCATCCAATAATTGAATTCATGCACATTCCAGTTGATGCAGCTTTCTAGAATAGGTCTTTCAACACACAACCACTATATTTTGTCTTGAAGTTATTATACATATGTCTTAGGTAGTATCTGTGATCTACAGTAGGGTATAACTCTGCAAATGTTTCAACCAAACCCTTCTGTCTATCTGATATAAATGTCCACCCCATCTCCTCAACACTCCCAATATCATTCATCAATTCCTCAAGAAACCAAGACCAAGAGGCTTTACATTCTATCTCAACCAAAGCCACTGCAATAGGATATATGTTGTTATTTTTATATCTCCCAATAGCATTGAGTAGCTGCCCTCCAAAAATCCCTTTCAAATGACAACTATCTAGTCCTATTATTGGTCTACACCCTGTTAGAAATCCATCTTTCTGCGAACTAAGTAATACATTCTTTCAAATGTAGGCTCTGCCTTTTTAGGATTAGTTGTTATTGAAATGTGTAAGGTTGGATTTTTCCTAATAACTGTAGCTGCATAATCCCTAATCCTATGATATTGCTCTGCCAAATCCCCTGCAATTATCTCCCTTGCCTTTTTCTTTGCCCTATATATTTGAAACCTCCTTGCATCCACCATTATCTCTCTTCTCACTTTTTTTTTTTCTTGAAAGAGACTAGTTAATGGAGGGGTCATCTCTCACCTCATCTACAAACTTCTTCCTCAAATACTTGGAGTTGGCTTGTTTGTTGTTATAATGCCTCCCACATGTGTGTTTCCCCTCTAGAGTTTTGATCTGAAAGGTTGTGGTTCCCCCAAATGGAAAGGCATGTATCCTCCAAGTACAGCCATGCCAACAAACAGCAGTGATCTTAGCAGTCTCATTTTTGATATACCTTATATCATAACCATGCACCACATTAAACTCTCTCAAATACTCTCTGAAAACTTGGGGACTGGGAAATTTCATTCTAACTACAAGTTTGGGATCCTTCATTATCCCTTCTTTGTATTATTGGTATCCAGCATCATCTACCTCATTTGATGACCCTTTCAGACTAATCAATTCATCATCATCATCAAGATCTGAATACCAACCAACATCATCTGGTAGATTGACTTTAGGTGGTGGTCCTCCAATTCTTCTGTGTGAGGTTTCATCAAAAATCTCATCATTTGGACCCTCTAAGTCTTCATACAACTAACTTTGATCATCACTTTCCTTTGCACTATCCTCAAAAGTTTCAGTATCACTATATTCTTCAGTAACTATATAGTCCAAGTCCTCAGAATCATCACTATCAGTTCTTTTTTCATTAGCCAAAAATTCACTCTCACTTTGTGCACTGTCACTCTCATCAGCCTCATTATCTTCTACAGACTCAATGTTAATAGTATGCTGCAACCCCTCCTCATGTTGTGTATCATTACCCTCATGCTCCCTTCCTATTTGACTCCCCTTAGCCTGATTCTGACTTGATTTCTTACTACCTTCACATTCCTTACCCACATCCTCACCCTCAGCTACCTCTACACTATCATCTAAGTTATTCCTAATATTATCAACTATGATGTCAATATCAGACAAGTTTATATCAATAATGTCTGTGTCACCACCACATATAGCATTACCACCTTGTTTTGTGTCACCATCACCTATGGCATTACCACCATGTTCTGCACCATTGGGATCTAACAACAACTCACCATTGGATGGCAAAACCATAATAAGATCTACACCCTTCTCTACATAAACTACTACATAATCCAAACCCTTATAAGCCTCAAGCATTTTCATCACATCAGCATCACTATAAATTGTTTTCAACCCAACATCTAAACTATAACCGGGCCATGTATAGTACATATCTATGTTTCTCATTTTTCACCAACCAAGTCATAATAAAGGTCTCTTAACTCAAACATAGACATTTTGTCAGGGTCACAGTTAATTATTTTATTCACCCTACCACCCTCATAAACAACATGTGGATGAAAGACAAAATGGCCCCCATGGTGCATTTAAATAGCTATGAATTTGTCTGACATTTTCAGCATTCACTCCTAAAGTAGAAAAGACTTTCATCAATATATTTTGGGACCACAACCCATAACCCTAAACCCTAAACAAAGATATAGTCATGCATGTAACCAACATAAACTAAAATAATAAATAATCCCTAATCCTCAAACAAATCACACAAAACAGAAATAGAATATAAAAGCATAAAGTCATATAATACAAATACCTACAATATATGACAAGCATAAAGTAATAGAATTAAAAAAACCTACTCTTCAAGCATAAAGTTAAAAGTTAATTGAAGAGAATTGAAGAAGAAAACAAACAAAGTAATACACTGAGGATTAGGGATACACTTCACCTTTTTAGTGCATACCCCACACAAAACACAATGACAACAAACAAACAAAGTAATACACTGACATCATTCACTACAAATAAACAAACAACCATAGGGGACCACAATATATGAACAACTTCATATATACAAAACCACCATAGCAACAGGATATGAACAATTGCATTGAACACAGTGTCCATGACAAAAAGTTAACCACTAATGGTACGAAAAAGGGAGGCACACAAACCCTAATATACAAAACATATAGGACCACAATATACAACAACAAAAAGTACATTAACTAACATTTTATATATATATATATATATCAGCAAATCGAACCAAATGACATACAAAATAAAAAGCAATGATCGAAAAAATACCTTACAACTTATTCTTCGTGAACTTTTGGGCTTCGTTTGCTTCGTAAATCTCTAAATCAGTGACAATCGAACAATCGAAGCCTTACTTTCTCAAATCTATACATTATTTCGTTCGATTGAAACCCTAATTTGTTCAATCGAACAACCCTAATTTGTTGAATCATACAACCTAGTTCTCTTCACTTTCCTCTTCTCAGATACACGACTGTTGGAAGTGAAAATGGTAAGCAAAGGTTAGATATATATATATACAAGGGTAAATTGGTCTTTTTACGTTTGCCATTAACAGTGTTAATTGTGCACATTACTCCATAAACCACAGGGGGTTATGTGGTGATATTCGAAAGTCAATGGGGTAATCCGCAGATAGCCTAAACCATAAGGGGGTAAAATGAAATTTGCCCTAAAGGAAAATGAGGTTTTTAGGAAGAAGCCTTCTAGGAGTTCCTAACCCTTATTCTAAAATTATTGAATTTTCTTAATTTTAAACAATTAAGAAAATTCCTATATTGACTAGCTTCCATTTACTTTTTATTTTACAATCCCACATCGGGAAATTGAAAGAAAAAGTAAATTATTTCACTTATATAAGTGAATCTTATACTCTCATTTATATAAACAAAATGAGATTTTTAGTGAGAAGTCTTATGATCAATATCTCATACTAAAATTAAGAAAATTTCCATTGGTTAGCTTCCATTTAACTTTTATTTTACAATTTTACATAAAAGTTTTAATTTCAAAAATAATTTTGTATGAGGTTTTGAAACTCTCATAATATCTCTCCTTAAAGTTATTATTTTGTAAAATATATAAATATATTGATAATCTCAACATCACTCTTACGGCTCCTTAACACAAAAATTATGAGATAATTATAATAATTAAAATTTGTATTTAAAACTTATAAATCATGAGATATTTCTTATAATTTTAAATTTATATTGTGTCAATTTTAAATTTAAATTAAGAGATTGCTTTTCATATTTAGTGACAGTTTAAATTTTAATAAACTAAAATTTAAAAAATTTAATTAATTAATTTTTGTGTAAGTTGGTTGGTCTTTTGACCTAACTGATTAAACTAAACCATTTTTGGTTTGAATGATTTATTGATTTAATCGTGATTTAGCGGTTTTACATGTTACGATGATTCTTTTTTACTCATTAAGTTTTTAAAATTTATTTAATTATTTCCCTTTCAAAAATCAATATGACAAATTTTTAAAATTCATATATTTTTATTCTAAAATAGTGAAATATTAGAACTGTATCATTTTTTTTTATAATAAAGCATAATTTTAATTATTAATTGTCGATACAACAATTTTAATTTATTTATACTCTATGTTATAGTAAAGGAATATTTGAAACAAAACCCTTAAACTTATATATAAAATTTTATTTACGAGAGACAAAATATTAAAAAATTAAATATAATTATCGTATTTGTAATAAATAATATATTATTTTATCTCGTGCATAGCACAGGTGATATGGTAGTATATTATATATACAAATAATACAAAATCTTACTCTTTTTTTTTATTCTTACTCATAAATTGTAAATACTACTATAACGGCATTTCTTTTATATTATGCAAATTATTTATTTTGATGTTATTACTGATTTTCTAAAAAAATTGTAAATAGAGTTAAATTTTAATAATTTAATAATGTAGCTGGAAAAAAAATGAATTTCATTTACAATTCGGGCAATTCGGGTTTAATTTAGGTCAGGCTTGGGCAAGCAACTTCGGATTACAATTCGGACCTGGACAGGCTTGGGCAAGTCTCAGCACAACTTGGGTTGAGCTTGGAGAACCTCCTAACCCGACCGAACCCGCTCGAGTTGCACCCCTAGTTTTGAGGGTCTTAATGGAAGGGTTAATGTCCTTCTCATAGGCACTAGGACCATATGTGACAATGTGGAACATAAAGTTTGAAATTAGCTTGAAAACTAGGAAATCTCGAATCTTAAATGGTTGTCCTTGACGAGCTTTTGCCAACCATGGTGGATGAAGCAGTGGTCCTCACCAATTCGTTCGATTTTCATTTCCCATGATTCTTTCCCACAGTTAGCTTCAATTAGGGCATTGTTGGGCAGTTCTCCCTCTAATTTGGCCACAAATGTTGTCGGTATTCACTGCCAATAAATTGAAACATGCAACACTATTGTTGCCTAACATTTCGTCCCATACAACATCATTGGTCTAATAGTCATTCTATAGAACTTCCCTTTTAATCTAATGGGCACTCGTTTATCGCACAGTACTCAAAGACGCATTCCTCCACTTAAGCCACCCTGCCTTAATTATGTGGACTACACCCGCTTTAATCTCCGCAGTCGTTGTGATAATCGATCTTAAATAACGAAAATATTTACTCATAGGTAGTTCTTGATTCTCAATCTTCACTTCTCATCTGCTTCCATTGTGACTGTTACCAAAATTACACTTCATACTCTGTCTTAGTTTTGTTTATCCTAAATCTTTTAGATTCAAGTGCTTTTCTCCAAATCTCCAACTTAGTGTTATCTCATTCTCTAGTCTCATCTACTAATGCGATATCATCTGCAAAAAAAAACTTACACCATGGCACATTATCCTGAATATTGCTCGTCAACTCATCCATAACTAAAACAAAAAGATAAGGATTTAAGGTTGATCTTTGGTGTAACCCTCCAGAAATTGAAAATTCACTCGTCTCTCCAACAAGTGATCTAATAGTGGTCACCACACCTTCATACATATTCCTAACCACATCAGTGTAACCTTTTGTCACCATTTTCTTCTCTAACACCCACCAGATTATATCCCGAGGCACTCTATCATATATTTTCTCAAGATTGATAAAAATCATATGAATATCTCTTTTCTTTTCTCTATACTTTTCTATTACTCTCCTCAAAAGATAGATCACTTCCATTGTTGACCTACCAGGCATAAATCCAAATTGATTCTCTAACACCTCTGTTATATCTCGTAATCGAGGTTCAATCACGTTATATCTCGTAATCGACGTTTAATCACTCTCTTCTACACTTTCATTGTGTGACACATTAACTTGATACCTCTATAGTAGTTACAATTCTGGACATCTCCTTTATTTTTATATATTGGCACTAAAATACTCTTCCTTCACTCCTCTAACATTTTCCTAAAATCTTGCTAAATAACCTAGTCAACCAAACCACCCCCTTCTTACACCAAACATGTCCACGCTTCAATAGGTATATCATCGAATCCTAAAACCTTATTCAATTTCATCTTCTTAAGTGCAAACTCCACTTCAAAGTCCCTAATTTTACAATAGAACCTATAGTGTTGGTTGTCCTTATTACTGTCTATTTCCTCTCCTTTTGATTTACCTTCATGTTCCTCATTTAACAACTTCTCAAAATAGTTCTTCCACATCTCCTTAATCTCTTAATCCTTCACCAAATCCTTAAAGTCCTCACCTTTGACGCACTTAACCTAATTAAAATCTCTTGTTTTCATCTCTCTAATCTTAGCAAGTTTGTATATCCTCTTCTCTCCCTCCTTACTATCTAGCTTAGTGTATAGGTCATCATAGGCTTTCAACTTAGTCTCCCTCACTACTTTTTTGACTTCCTTAATGGCCCATTTGTAGCTCTTAAGATTTTCTTCAGCTCTATCATTCTGCCACTTTTTAAAGCTCTCTTTTTTCGTCTTTATTGTCACTTGGACCTCCTCCATCCACCACCAAGTTTCCTAAAAGTTGGGTCCCTTTCCTTTCGACTCTCTAAGAACTTCCCTTGAGATTCTCCTTATACAATTGGCTATCGAGTTCCATATTGTGTTAGCATCATCTTCCAAGTCGTAAGTACCTTCTTTATCCATTCTATTCTTAAATGTGTCTAGTTTATCTCCTTTTAGGTCCCACCATCTAGTCCTGCGATGCTCACTATCTTTTCGAGTTTGGTATTGCCCTTTAAAGCATAAATCTAGTATCAAAATCCTATGTTGAGACGTCAAGCTCTCTCTAGGAATCACCTTACAGTGGCTGCATTTTAGACGGTCCCCTTTTTTTACCAGAAAGTAATCTATTTGACTCCTAATTGACCCACTATTAAAGGTTATCAAATGCTCATTTCTCTTCTTATACACAGTATTGGCCACCACTAGGTCAGAAGCCAACGCAAAATCTAAAATATTTTCTCCAACCTCATTTCTATCACCAAAACCATATCCACCATGCACCCTCTCATACCCTAGTTTATCTACTTCTACATGGCCATTGAAATCACCACATATAACTAAGTTCTCTCCTACGAGTTTCTCCTGTAATACCTTATCCATTTGGTCCAAAAAAACTCTCTTAGTCTGATCATCTAATCCTATTTGGGGGGCGTATACACTAATAACGTTCACTATATTCTCTCAAATAACTAATTTAACTAACATAATCTTATTACCTTTCGTAATGACCTCAACTACATTTTCTACAAGACTCTTGACCACTATTATTCCTACCACATTCCTGTGTCTATCTTTGCCATTATAATATAGCGTAAAACCGATATCCTCTATTTCCCGAGTTTTCTCATCCGTCCACTTAGTTTCTTGTACGCAAGCTATAATAACTCTCCTCTTAATCATGACATCTACCAATTCCATAATCTTACCTGTTAAAGTTTCTATATTCCATGTGGCTACCCTAAACTTATAATCTTGGATTAACTTCTTTATCCGTGTTTGAAACCTTTGCCCATTTTTCATTGTACCCAGGCGTCGATGCAGCGCCCCTTGCTCACTTTTCGAAACACCCAGAGGCAGACGCAATGCATCACTTAAGGGGAACGACCTAGCATTTAATCGATTCAGAGTATAGGCTTCATGTCATAAAGGATCCGAGTGGTTTTTTTATGTGTAAGTTGGCGATTACCTAACACACAATCCTCCTCCTTTACCCAAACTTGGGACCGACGGAGTTGTTAAGCAACATCGGCGAAGTTATTTATATAGCATACATCTTTTTAAGAATAGAACATCTATTTATTGAAGTGTATATATATATATAATTTGATCATGTGATTATTTATATTTGATCAACTCAATTTTTTACATGTATGTTCTTCTTAATTTGTCATATGAGATAAATAGTTCAGATTATTGAGATGAGTACAAATTAGTCCCAGCTTCACTTATGAATATTTTAGCAAATCCAAACTCACCGCACGGATGCTACGATATCTCACCAAACGTCCTTTTTCTGTGTTAAAAAAAAAAAAAAAAAAAAAAAAAAAAAAAAAAACTCAAACACTGCACTTCAAGTCTCTATCTCTATCTCTTCATGGGCTAACTACTAGAATTAGGACACTTTTAACTCAACTAAATTAACTAAACTGATGCAGTTCTTTTTCTGACGGGAGATGGACCGGGCTGAGTTGACCTCCCAACACTTCTACTGGTCTTGAAGCCTATGGAGCACCCCTGCAAAAGGTCCAATAGGGGAGGTAGTCGCAGACACTCCGACGTTCAAGTTAGAATAGGAGAGATTAACTGTGTAGAGAGAGAGAAGGAGAAAGAATGAAAAACATACCATTTGATGTGTCTCAGAAACTTCCTTATATCCTTTGCTCATCATTTCCTTATCCATTTCAGCCTATCGTGCTGGCTGAAAGCCTACGTTCTAGCTTGCGTTGTTCATGGTGAGTCTATATATTCCGACGTGAGGAGGTTGTCTCATTTAATGCTGTGAGAGCCTCATTAATGGCTGATGTATGGTGCAATAACTTGTCTAGGCTCCTGTTTGGCCAAATGTTATTGGTCCTGGTCTAATGTTGATGTTATTGGGCTTAGATCGGAAGAATGTGGGCTGGGCCCCTGATCCGTGGGTTGGGCCCTTGTGGTTGGGCCCATCGGTATCGTAAACATTTTAAACTATGCATTGGAGTGTTTTTTCTTGGCCTGGAAGGTGACATTGTCCCTTTATTTTATTGAGAACCTTCATGATCCAATTCTATATTGTATTATTGTTTTGAAAGTTGATAATCATGAAGGGCAAACTCTAATCTATTAGTTTACTTGCCAATGTCTTCAATTGGTTCAAGTTTGTCAACAGATCATTGTCACACCAACCACTACTTAACTTGTGATTAGATCACAAATTTAGATGAAAAATTATGCAAAAAAAATAAATAAATATACATTTTCTCTTTATCTTTTTAAATTTATACTTAAATTCATAATTCAAATACGACTATAAAACTAACAATCAGCTTATACAAAAATGCTATGTAAAAAATAATTGGAAGTGTTTAGATTTTAAATACATTGTGTTAATTTAAATTTGACATGTTATGAGTCATACTTAGAATGAATTTGATTCACATATTTTAAATTTTAAACATATAATTTTTTTCTAAATATGTTTGTATTAATTCTAAAGGTACATATTTTTTGGGCTTAGTTTGGGCCTTTTTTTTTTTTTTTTTTTTTTTGTTTACCCCTACTCTCATCTAAAAAAGTGTTTGTCCTTATTCCATACACTCATAACCACACAATCCCCTTTTTTTTTAATAATTATTTTTAATATAAAAAAAATCAAATTATGTGATTGTAAATAATGAGATAAAAACATTGGCTTTTATTTTTAGACCAATGAATCCCAACCTGGCTTATATGTTGTGAGTTCCTTTTGTTTCTTTGCTAGGAAAAGCACAGCTTTGATCATCAGCATATTGTCTTAAAAAAGAGTAGTGTAATATATATAGAAAAATGCTTGGGAGCACTAATTAGTGCTCCCACTAATTAGGTGGCAGTGGGTCCCGTCAGAAATGATGTGATGTTTTGGTCTTGGAGTTGTATTTTTTTTTTTTTCTATTTTTTAATGCATTAGTGCTATTAGTGGTGGTGTTTTTAGTGGGATGAATCATTGTTGAATATATATATATATACAAAAATGATTTAGAGCTCTAAAATGATCTCTAAATCCATCACTAGTGTGTTGGCAGTGGGGTCCAGTGATGGATCTTGTTTTTTTTTTTTTTTTTTTTTATTTCCTCCATGCCAGCTCATTAGAGCTGGCATTAGAGCTGCTGGATTAGAGCTCTCCAGCAGTGCTCATATATATATTTTACTATTTTAATACAGTAAAAGTATATTTTATACATATTTGTTACAAACTGCTCCATTAATGTGTAGTATTTATTGTGCTAAAATAACACAGATGCTCTACTTGTGTAATTTTTTTGTGCTATGTTTTCTTCATAACCAATTAAGTCAACGTTGCAAAATAAATAAGGATTACATCAAACAAAAAACATAATATATAATCATGAAATTTAAAAAAAAAATCACAAAAATTGATATTTGCTTACTATTTTATTATTGTAGCATAAATCTTATCCCCAAAAAAAATCTTATTTTACTTTGTTGATAATAAGTTTTTATCCGAGACTATTTTAATTTTCTTTCTTTTAGTCTAGCATTCCCCTCTTGAATATCACATCTTTACCTATTAAAATTATCTATGAAATCACAAAAAGGAAAGCACGAATCATCTACTATCTTGTTCTTTTTATGCGATTCTTTTTCGATCTTTCTTCCATTAGGCCTTCTTGTTCTTGAAGAATCAACACCAACTTTCGTTGCATCTTGATTCGAGTCTAGGTGAAGATTTCAATAAATTGGTGGGGATTTTGGTGTAGTTTTCAATTGTTACAAATAAATTAGTTAGGATAGGTAAGAATTTCAATATATAGGTCAAGATTTCAATTTCTTTATTGTTGAATTAACAATGACTTAATAAATTAGTGATAAATTAAACCTAATTATAATTCCATAGATGTAATATTTAGGGCTATTTTTCAAAAAGTTATATTCTTATATGTTATATTCCATTTAACCCATTTTATTTTTTAATATTCTATTTGGTCATGTTTAATGTCATATGACCAAATCACATTTTCAAACTTTTAGAGTGGGTTTCCATTTTGAAACCAATAGACAATTAATAATAATAATAATAATAGTCTCTCATTTCATTCTAGTGCAAAAATCTCTCCCTTATTCTAGTGCAAAAATCTCTTCCTTATTTTATGGAAAAATCTCTCATTTATTCTATGAAAAAAATCTCTTCCTTATTTTAGAAAGAAAATCTCTCACATATTCAAAACTTTAAACCATCTAAAGAAGCAACACTGTGAACATTCATATCAATCAAAGTGTAGCTATTATGAACATCCACATTACCGGTGGTTGCTTATATTTATATACACATAACCATTGACTTAATGTGAGTTATGATAAATAAATATTGATGTGAACTTCACATTACGAATGCATGTTGGTAAAATAACACATTGTTATTTGCACTTGTATGACTATTTCTGAATGTGAATATCAATATTGATTAATAATGTGATGATCACAACACCAATTGCAACACATTACAATGTGATAATTCACAACAAGAAATGACTCATTACAATGTGAATATTCACACCATGTAACAATTATGAAAAACTCATACAATAATCAGTGATATGTAAATATTCACATTATGCAATAACTATGCAATCATTAGTCTACACTGCACGTCATGCAACCATTACATACTTCTAATGTTGAAGTTCACATCATCAAATGCAAAACATTAAAATCTGATAATTCACAACAACAACTTCAGTGGATGTGAACGTTCACATTCACTGAAATACCCACCTAATAAGCAGACACACACTGATACATAATACCATATCAATTCATTTCGAAACAAAAAGTAGAATCCAACTTTATTGAACATGAATTCCTACCAAATGCAAATCTACATGCAGTTGCAAAACAAAATGGTGCTAACCTTTATCCAACAATTCTGAACTTTGAAACCGCAACAATGAAAGAAAACAAAACTTCAAAACCACAACAACGAAAGAAAATAGTGTTTCAAACTTCAACAATGGAAGAAAGTAGTATTTGAATGTTCTCTAACCTTCGTCCAATAATTTTGAACTTGAAAACTGCAACAATAGAAGAAAATAGAACTTCAAAACCGCAACAATAGGGAAAAAAAATGGAGTTTCAAACCACAACAATGGAAGAAGAAAATATTCAAATGCTCTCTCACCACTAATGTGTAAACGAAACTCCTACAAAAACATATAATGGAAATGTATCTATTGATTCCTTTAAGATTTCTAATCACCAAAACTTCCAAAATAGAAATAACAAAATATGAAAAAAGTTATATCCTACTGTGTATAATACTATCAAAATAGAACAAAGGGTATAATAGTCTCATAAAAAATTTAAATAAGGCAAAAAAGACCTCTTGTGATATAAGTCCAAATATATGAGACTTGATGAAACACAAAAAAACCTGGTGAATTTATTGGGCTATAAATCTATTAAAAGGGATCTATAAATAAATCTTCCTAATATTTATTACAAAAATCAATCGGTCAAAGGTATGATTATAACAACCGTGCTGGGGACCCTAGTGGGGGGTCATCCCCAGCACCTCCAGCTCCACGTGGGGGTTGTGCTCTCAAGACTAAAAAAAAAAAAAAAATTTGAGCCAATCAAAAAACAGTGAGGGTAGTGGGGGTGGGGGAGAAAGGGGGTCTGGGGCATTTTCCTAATTATCATGGCCTATTTGCTGCAATTTATTGCAAACTAAAAATTAATAATTAGAAAATAGAAACTAAATGTATCTCTTTCTCAGCTTTCCAATAATCATTCTTTCCCCCAGCTAATATAGATTATTTTTACCTCATAAACTTTAAACATACACTCCCACAAATTCTTAAAATAAAAAATAATACCTAGCACCTACAAATTACACCAAACAGAGCCAACAACTAGGCTGCAAATGAACCGAGCTGTTCATGAACAAGCTCGGCTCGGCCCGGCTCGTTTAGTAAACAAGCCAAGCTCGAGCTCGAATATTAGGCTCGTTTAGTAAACGAGCCGAGCTCGAGCTCGTTTATCTTTATTTAAATTATATAATAAATATATTATTTATATATTAAATAATATAAATAATATATAAATATATATATAAATAATTGTATAAATATATTATTTATATATTAAATAATATAAATAATATTTAAAAAAAAATTATCGAGCCGAGCCGAGCTCTCCGCTCGTTTGCAGCCCTACCAACAACTATAGGAAGAAAGAGACCCCATAGCCTTGAATCATCTAATTTGCAATCTTTTCTTGTGGTTCAATGATGTGCTGTGTGTATAATGCATTTCCCTGCAAAGATATATATATATATATATATATAGCCTCTGTTAACATCATGTCACTATTGCTTTACTTGATTCATTGTGTTTCTTTAGAAATTTCATGGCATGTTTCTCGTTGATCAGGTATGAGGTAGTTGACATGCTGCCATCCATTGAAATAAAGAAAACAGAGTATGGTGGGAGAGCTTACAAAGTCTCAGCAATATAAAATGGACTAATTCAAATGCTGAAAACAAAAAAATGAAATTATTTCTTGAAAGGGGTTGAGCCTCCCACATCCTTGGACTAGAAATGGATATGGACAAAGATATTGATGAGTAGGAATAGATAATTCAACTAACTGGTAAAAAAAAAAAAATCAAATTTATTTTTATGAAAGTGATTGCGCTTCATTTCACTAGGCCTACATCCTTGGACTTGACTTGGATATGGACAAGAAATTGATGAGTAAGGGATTGGTAAATTATGGTGGTTCATGCATGAAAAGGTCACTTGAACTAGAATTTTTATTCTTGCAAACCAAGCAACTGTTATTCCATTATTTTTCTATCCATTTAACTTCAAATCCCTTAATTTGAAATCTACCCCTATTTAAATAGATATAGGTTTGCAGGCACTTACAAATATTCAAAGTATAGTCAGGGATGGGTCCAAAGGACACAACATTGGATAGGTTCTTTGTCATAAAATAAGGACAAATTATATCAATGGTCCTGTAATTTGTCTCGTGTCGATTTGGTTCTTGTAATTATAATTCTATCAATTTTGCCCCTTAAGTTTTCATATTATGTGGATTCATTCTAATTGATAACATTCACTAAGAAATTGGACAAAAGTTTGATGGCAGAATAATACATTCAAAAGGGAATAATAGACCTATTCAAATTCGACACCAACCTCTTAATCACTTTGAAGAGAGTGAATAAATTATTTTGTGCAAAATAAAAGGGTAAAATTCATGCATTCAGAATCACAAGGACCAAATTGATACAAAAGGCAAATTACATGATTATAGGTGTAATTTGCCCTTAAAATAATCATATATCAACATATTATCGTTAATGATTTCCATAACATGATTCTGAAATCAGTAGTATCATCCAAATCTTATACTGAATTGGGCAACATAAAATATGAAAACACTAGTTGGCTACTGGAGTGGAATCAAATTCTTTGTTGGCCTACAGAAAGGATTTCAAAGAAAGTATCCTAGAGTTAACAAATTTTTTGCTAAAAATTGATAGATTTCTGATAACAGAACTACTTTTTAGTTCCTGTGTTATCATTACTCCGAGACAGTAGTTACATCTGTCTTCCCACTTTCTACTTCAGGAAAAACAAAGCAAGAAAAATATATATAGTCATATCAAAGTCAACTCTTGCAAACAAATCTCAGTAAAATCATCAATAATTGAGACCCTATAGAAGGTATTAATTTTATTGCACATCTCACTGAATTTTGAGGTAACCCAAAACCAGTAAAATAAGCTAAATCTTACACAAGCAGAAGAAAAAAAAACAAGTTGTGCCCATTTAACTCTACTTTGAGTTCATGATTTTCTGAAGCATACAAATTTCTAAAGCCAACTCTACAAGTCTACAATAACCCACGAAGGAGCAAAAAAAAAGGGAAAAAAAAAAAAAAAAAACAGCAAATAAAAACATGAATGAACAAATTCACCCACTTGCAGCAAAGTCTCCAGAAAAACCAAAAGACTACTGCACAATGAAAACAGCAACTTCTAATTCTTTCTATGCAACTAAATATTAATATTCCACTTCCAACTATAAGATGTAATAGAATTTCATAGGGCAGATTGATCTTTGCTTTGAAATAGAAAGCAGAGCGTTGTCACCTGTTTTAGCCTTATGACTCTGAACCTTCTGCAACAGTTGGAAGTCCACCCTCTTTGATATAGGCAGGATTAAGAAACTTTGCTACAAATGCCCACAACTTGTAAACATCATCGAAATTAGTCAAAAAGCCAAGAGAAGCCGTGACAACCTCAATGCGAATGAACCCCTTTTTTCCATCATGCCAGCCATTTTCCATTGGCCTGCACAGGGCAGTATCTTCGAGATTGAAAGAACTGCGCTGCTGTCTTGGGCTATCTAAAATCCGTATGTGACTGAGGATACCAATGCCAAGCGAGATACCATTTGTCTCAGCCAGCTTCTGAATGAGCTCTGGATTAATTAGACCCCGGTTTCTGTCTCTCACATTGAAAGCCACAGCAGCACCCCTTTCGTATTTAATCTTTGGGCCATAAATGTGAACAAGTGGCAAAGATTCGTTCCCATCAGAAGCCGGTAATCTTAATTGAAGTAATGAGGTCACAAGCCAATTGATCAAGAATCGCAGCCGGAGAGTGGTTTTGTTGAGACCCAACATGTTTACATGATCAAGATGCTTGCAAACTAACTCAGGTTCCCTTCTGTCGGAGTCTTGCCCATCAGCATATTCTCCATCGCTGACATACTCATCATTGAAGCTTGTGGCAGATAAGTCTCCGGGTTCCAATGTATGGCTCAGATCTTTACGGTGATCTTCCGTACTAAACGATACCCTCCTTCCCTTGCTACCAGGCTGTTCAAGCTCTTCTATACCAAAAAATCTACCACCAGAAAATCTACCGCCTTCCCTCCTTCCCAACAACCTAAACTCCCCTTCTGTCTCTCTTCTTATTGCACTTTCTTTTGTCTCCGGGTAAATTTCAGACGTTGAGCCATTGTTGAGACTAGATCCATTTACCCCAGAATATTTGTGGGTTTGAGGTTCCTCCTGAATTTCATGATCGTGATGATGACCCAAACCCTTCCCAACATTTTGTGAATAGGGTTTTGTTTCAGCGAATTGTTCTTCTTCGGGGACCTGCTTAAGACGGTCCAGATCGTGCGACACTGATAGAACAGCAGCATCAAATGATAGCACATGGTGGTCCTCATGAGAAGCAGGGTGTATCTCTTGGTCGTATATTGGGCTGTTAGATATCTTTGATGAAGGTATAGGAGAAAGCCCCTTGTTCTTCTTGCCTGAAAACCAAAAGGGTGGTAAGGGAGATGCAACCTTCTGTTTGTTCACCTGACCATTGTGTTCTGATCCCAAAGGACTCTGACCCAAATCAATCCATATCGAGTTGTCTGATGACTCATCTTCACTGAAAACCGGACTCTTCATCACCTCCCCAACAGAAATACTCTCGGTTTCTTCAAATATAGTGCTTGTCCCATCTCTGTCAGGGCTGTTATCCTGATCCATCTCAGTTTCAAACACATCCCTCACTTGAGCAGAAGTGAATGCACCGGAAAAGGCAGGCAATTGCGCTCCTGGACGAGTTTCAGAGGATAACTCACTATTCCGACCGGCTTCATCATCTTCAAGTCCAGCCAATCCAGGTAGCCCATCAATAGAATCATTCAGATACAGAGGGAAGACAGGGGTGATTTTCACTATACCTGAACCAGCATGCCCAGATTGATTTTGAAGGCTTGCCATCACTGATTTTTTAATGAGAAGACATCCAAATCCAGTTGGGTCATACCCAAATACCCTGTAAAACGATGTGATAATGAAATCCGGCCTAAACAGAGACAACCAAGAGAATCCATGTCTTTGGGACCTAACGACCCAGCATCGAGCAAGACATGCCAATTGTTCTGCTGTGCCAGTGCCATCCACTGGTATGAATACTTCGCACCGGTGACTCTAGACTGAACAGGAAACACAAAAAGACCAGTAGCCGAATCCTTTTTCCTCTTTTTCTTGTTTGAAATCTGCTTTCGCAGATCAGTTGAGCATAATTTGAGGGTTGGCCATTTAAACCATGCACTGTAAACTTTTGCACCTTTATCCCTAGCACCCTGAGCCATCCAATTCACTGACTGGCTCTCGTGATCAAACATGGTTAACAATTTCTTGTTAGTATGAAAAGGGTATGATTCAGCTAGCAATTTAAATGCCGATCCACGGCTCACAGTAAAAACAAGTCCATATTCATTCTCCGGGATGTTCAGATAATCCATTATCCTAGTCTTTATATCATGTTCCACAGTGCCTTTCTCAGCACCTCCATACAAAGCATGATTGCTCAAATTTGCAGTAATCTCAGACAAACTAAATGTTGAAGATTCCCAATAGTGAACTGTTTGAAGAAATGAAAACAACCCAAATCCACAGTAATCAAGATATACCTTAGGGGCTGACCCTGATAGATTTGCATAATCATCCACCCTTAGCTGATCAATCCTCTCTGATGATTGGTACTTTGGGTACATTGTGAGGAACTTGGAAAACGATTCATGGAGGTCAGGAATTGAATCTTCATCCTCGAATGTTCGCTCTGCGGCAAGAGCAGTGGCTCTGAGGAATTCCTTTTGAGCGTTGAGCCTCGCGAGTGATCGCGATCGCCCCAAGCCATCCTCTTGATTCGCAGCAGACTCAGAGTCCATGTCTTGGGATTTCACAAGTGACCCATCTTCAGAGGCTTCCTCAAGAGCTTCCCTGAGCTTGTGCTCTAGCAACTTCCTCAGAAATGATGGGTTTCTCTTGATTTCTTCTGTTGAATGGTTAGACCCATCTCTTCTTCTGCTCTTCTTGTCCATGATCAGAGCAGCACAGTGAGAAATTGGCTTCCATAGTGAAAGATGCATTGAAGCTTATCTGTTTAATCAATTTGAGAGATAAAAAAAAAAAAAAAAAAAAACCCAGAAAGATAAACAAGTTATCTCAAGCTCCACCAGAACAGAAGGGTTTGTTTGTCTAGCCCATCTAATACCAAACCCCTCCCAAAAAGCAGGTCTAGTTCAAACCCTAATTTCAAAAAGCAAGAGGAATCAATCCAAAAGCTTACCCAAAAACAAAGCTTTGCTTTCAAAAATCAAAACCCCTATCTTAAGGAGGGAAAGCCACAGATACTTTGCTTTACTAAAACATTCAAAGACACAGAAATAAGAATTGGGTCAAAACATCTCAATTCTCACTGATCTTTAACCAGATCAAATAGAAACCCTAGATTTGACTACCTTGAAAATCCAGTAACTGAGGATTCAACCCAGATTAAGACAACACATTTGGAACCCAGAAATAAAGGAAGAAAAATAAAAAAAAAAAAAAAAGAAGATAAAATCTACCCACAGATTTTAGGGTTCAATCAGTGAACTAGAGGACCACTTCAACAATTTGGGAAAGTGACTCAAAAAAATATAGGATTAGGAGAAAAGTAAAAAGAAACAGAGAGAGACTCAAAACACACAGAAATTCTAGACCCAAGATTCAAAAGATTCATGGAATTACAAAACCCCAAACCCATTGAAATTCAAAAGTCAAAACATTACCATCGAATTGGGAAAAAACCCAATAACAGAGACGAAATCAAAACCTCAAACCCTGGAACCCAAAACCCAGATCCCAAAAAGATTGGCAAAGAAAGCACAGCAGAAAATTGATTCAGCGAAATGTAGCAGAAAAATAGTTCAGAAAAACAAGAAACCGACTTCAACCCCCTGTTCTGTAAGAGCTCCAAGCTCTCTCTTCTCTCTCTAACTTTTCTGCAACCCTATTAAATGCAGAGCCTCCACATACAAATGCCTCATTTACTTCCAGTTTGTGAGTCCAAGCCCAAAACATACCCTCTCTCTTGATTACCCCACTGTCTTTTATTCTCTCTCTCTCATTGACCCCAGTTGTAGCTGGATATCTCCAAAATCTACACCACCTCAGTGAGAAGTGATATTGACTTTTACAAACCGATTGGCTAGGCTATGATTATTATTGTGTTTTCAATTAGTAGAAGCTACTTTAATTTAATTTTTATTGAGGAAATGACAGATAAATAAATAAAAATATTTTAAAAAATGTGATAAACAATATAAATATTAATAAATTAGTGGGACCCCAACTTTTCTCTCATTCGGTGATGGGTTAAAGTCAATTAATCAGCTGCCACGTAAAAACTGTTTTATGCCGCTGTTTTAGTGGAGGTTACGAGGATTTTTTTATATTAAAATGTTTGACAAAATTTTTAATTAGAAAAATGCTTGAGAGTTCTAAAATAAGAGCTCTAAACCATGCACTAATGACATGGAAGTGTGTGGGGTCCAGCCTGATGTGATGTTTTAGTTTGAAATTTTTTTTTTTTTGGACATGCCAACTCATTAGAGCTCTACTTTTAGAGGTCTATAGCATTGTTGTTTTAATTATTCCTCTCGTTCTAAAATAGTAAAATAGTAGTCATTTTTAAAAATTTTAATTTTTTTAATAGTATAATTATTGTATTTTAAAATTTTAATTTTTCAAAATTATCCTTTAATAATATATTTTTTTGAGAAATATTAATTTCATAATTGTACTTTTATGTTGTTAATAAATTTAAAAGAAAGACAAAATAGGAATTTATATTATTTTTATACTTAATTTTTGAAAACGGACTAATATTTTGGGATAATAAAAAATTGAATAAGGGACTAAATTTTGGGACGGATGGAGTATAAGTTTTGAGATAAAAATAGGTTAAGGCCTTGTTTGGCATATTCTAAAAAAGTCAAAAAGTCACTATCTTATTTAAGTCACATCATCTCATTTAAGTCACATCACTTCTCTACAATATCACTTCAAACCCAATTTATACCCAATCCATATTTTATAAAAAGTCAAAAAGTTCCAAACCACCCCTAATTGGCAAAAATATTTCAAATATTTGTTTTTGGTTATCAAATTTAAATTTAAGTGGGGTATTTTGAAAAATTTGTTAAAAGTTGACTTTTTAACTTTTTTATCTTTTTGTGAATAAAAAATGTGATATGTAATATAACTCAGAATAAGTTAGCTTTCCAACCGAGCCCAAATTGTATCAAACATGCCACTATCCGCTTCAGTATTTAAATTGGATTTTTTTATAAATAAAATTTATTTAGAGGTGTTCTACCCTAATAAATCTACTAAAGAAAATTATAAATTTTAGTCTCATGTATTTATATTTTTGTTCCATGACATTCTTTTTTCTTGATTTATATTATTTGTTGGACTATTATACCCTTATATCTATTATTGATATGTATTACATAGAAAATGAATATACACATTTTTTTTTTTTGTTATTATCTCTATTTTGGTAGTTACCATTATTCACATTTTTGTTTTTGATCAGTTTCATTCATATTTGTGGTATTGTTTTATTGTGTTAGGGTTTCGAAACTCTCTATTTGGTAGGGTTTAGAAACTCTAATTTATATATAGTGGTGAAATAATATTATGTTCCTCTATTGTTGTGGTGAAATTTTGTGTTCCTCCATTGTCACTTTGTATTCGTAGTTCTGTGTTCATCTATTATTGCTCTGTGTTCAAAACTCTGTTTCTCTATTGTTGTAAGTCGAAACTCTATTTATGTCCAGTCAATTTTGTTACAAACATATTCTTCAAAAGTGAGTTTGGTTTGATTTGAATTGATAGAATGATGAAATTACATAGATTGTTAATGATAATAATAATGATAAAGATAACGATGAAAATGAGGATGTGGGTTATATTTTTTTTGTTTTTTAAAATGATTGAGTTTTTTTTTTCTGGATTTCTAATTTTATTACTGCTATTGTTTTTATTTTTTGTCAATCAGTGTGAATTTTCACATTTCACATTATTTGGAAGTCTGAAAAATAAGTGTTGAAATATAAATATGGACATAATTATATATTTTACAATATGTGAATATTCATATATCATTGGTTATTTACTATACTTATTACTTGAACAATCATTTTTTTTTATTACCATTAAACAATTGAAATAATCATTTTTTTCTTTCAATTTTGTTTCATGTTGCAGTGTGAATGTTCACATTAATATGAATTTAGTTTTTCTAAGGTTAGTTGTACGTTAATTGTAAATTTGAACATTCACATTGTATTTTGGTATGAATTTTTTTTTGAAGTTTTTTCAAAAGTTAGTTGTATTTTTTTTTTTACTATGCTTGTTGGTTAAACAATCATTTTTTTTTTATCATTAAACAATCGAAATAGTCGGTTTTTACTTTTTTCAATTTTATTTTATGTTTTCACGTTGAAATGTGAATGTTCACATTGATACGAGTTTATTTTATTTTAAACTAGTTGTATATTAATTGTAAATTGTGAACATTCACATTGTATTTTAGTATAAGTTTTGTTTTTTGGAAAATTAATTGTATATTTGTTGTTTTTGTTACTTTGCTTGTTAGTTGAACAATTATATTTTTGTTACCATTAAACAATTGAAATAGTTGATTTTCACTTTTTTCACTTTTGTTTTATATTTTCACGTTGGAATGCAAATGTTTACGTTAGTATAAGTTATTTTTTTTTAAGACTAATTGTATTTTAATTATAAATTGTGAATATTCACATTATATTTTCGTATAAATTTTATTTTTTCGAAAGTTAGTTATATGTTTGTTGTTTATTGTAAACATTCACATTATACTTTAATATGTGTTTTGTTTTTTCAAAAGTTAGTTGTATATTTGTCGTTTACAGTGAACATTCATATTGCATTTTGATTTTCATTCAGATTTTTTGTTGCGTTATTTTTAAAATTTTCAAATTATAAAAATGTTCAAAGTTCATAATTTGAGATTTTATCCATGGAATGCGAAAAGATTTTCTCCTTAAAATAAGGGAGAGATTTTCTCCATGTAATAAAGGAAACATTTTATCTTTAGCATGAGAAAGATTTTCTCCATAAAATGAGGAACTATTGTTATGTATTAGTTTCAAAATAGAAACATGTGTAAAAAATTAGAAAAAAAATTGATTTAATCATAATACATTAAACAGGACTTAATGGAATATTCAAAAAAAAAAATGAGTTAAATGGAATAAAATACTTAGAAAGAGAATTTATCAAAAAAATGACCCATTTAAATTAGGACGTTAAAAAGGTCGAGTTGACTTAGGTAATAAGTTATTCAATTTTAATTTAAAATTTAATAAATTTAAAAATGGATAGTATCTAATTTTTATTGCCTTATTTATTTATTTATTTTAACTCAAATGAGTTTTAATAGAGTCAGCCTCGAATTGTTTGATTTTTATAATGCATATAATAGAGTTAAGTCAAGTAAAGTAATATGATATTTAAGCTTAACTTCAAATTTTAATGGATTTAAAAATGTGTTTAATCTTAATTTATTTATACATATCAAATAACTTTTTAACTAGTCCAACATAAGTCAAGTTCATATATAAATTGCTTCATTAGTCAAAATGTCTCGTTTTGTTGAATACTACAAAGATAACTACCTAAATATGATTTTTGAAATTTAACAATTGAATTTTTTAAAATTATTTTATAAAATTTGTAAATCAATTTTTACACCCAAAAAATAATGTGAAAACGATAATTCTTTTTAAACTTTTTTATTACTTTTTTTTTTTAATTTGAAAAAATCATATTTGAAAATGCTACCAAATAGATTCTTACATTTTCGAGTTCTTTAAATGTGATTTTTGTATTTGGCAGAGAAGCAAAAGAAAATGCAAACAATATGAATTTTGCCAAAAATTTTTTTTATCACGTTTAATACTTGCTTGTGTTTGTTGCTGGATTAAAATTACTCTAGCTTTACGTTAGATAAGACTAGGATTATTGTTATTTTATATTTTAATATCAAGAAAAGTACCCAATGAAACCTCAATAAATTAATAAATACCTTAAAAATTATAAGGAAAATTTACCTATAAATCCTACTTTCTGGAAAGTTGAACCATTTAGTCCTAAATGTTTTCTTATGCACCATTTAGTCCCCTTTTATTTTGGCAATGTTATTTATTTAATTTTGATTATTTGAAGATTACAATTATACCCATTATGTTGGCTGGTTGTTTCCTAAAATGGTGGGAATTCGGTTTTTGTGATTTGGGGGATTCATAATGTTACGAATGCAAGGGTTTGGTGAAAACGGGTTTCTGGGAACTTGTGACAGAGGTTTGTCTCTATGGTTTCTGATTATTTCTGTATTTTTTTTTCCAGATTGTCTATGGTTTTGCATGTTATTGCATGAAGTTCATGAAGTCAACGTCGGTTCTGGTTACGTTTCGTTTTGTCTGATTCTGTCTGTTTTTATATATGAATTTCATCACTTTGTTTGTTGATTTTTTGTGGGTGGTTCATAGTTGGGTGTGTGGATCGGTTTTGTCACATAGGTTCTGTTTGTTCCTGCTGATTTTTCCTGCATTTGTTTTCCCTGACTGTGTGTGTATGTCATGTTACGGGATTAACGACGTTAACATCAGCCCGTTTCTGGTAACATCTACTTTGTGTTTCTTGTGAATGTTTCACAAATATACAGTGCATCTGTGTTGTTGTTTCGTTGGTTTTTTTTTTTTGTGTTCGTTGGTGTGTTGTCATTGTCGTTCATGGGAACATAACGTATGTTGTATTGTGCCTCTGTCACATATCTTCATCACATTGTTTGTTCATGTTTTGCGTTGGGTTAACATTGTAGTGTAACAGCGTAACATTGTCGTGTAAATTTGCCCCGGGTTTAAAATATTGTGGATGTCTGCAATGTTGCCGTCGTAACTGCATCAACATCAAAGTCCATTCCTGAAAAATCAATGTCCTATTATTGTGGCTGTGTTATTTGCGTTCTTGATGTTTTGTTGTTGCAAAAATACTCTACATAGACATAACATCAAAGCTAACACCGTACACACCATCCCACTGTCACACTACCTCAACCAATAACACCATGGCATTTAACAGAATAACATCACATTACCAATGCACCCAAACCACATCACCAACCCATACTTGAAACGTTAAAATCACAACTACACAGTGTTAAATCGAAGAGCATGAACAAAACAGAGGCATTATACATCCAGAAATTGCCAGCATGTTTAAAAAAAAAAAAAATTGCCTTCAAAACAACATCATCATATCAACCACATAACCATTGCTAACCAACAAAATCCACAACACCATCGGCACAACATTGGGACATTTAGATTACACACTTACCACTTTCAACAAACATCAACGTCCTAGACATATTGTTCACAGTATAAAATCAACAACATTGTGTACCAAATGTAAACACACAGATCGTTACAACATCGTAGACATGTAAACACTAACTACCATCACATAACATCATATTACATTCCAGTAATCAACAAACACATTAACACAGAAACATTGGCCACCAGACATAGGATTAACCCCACCACCGTACCCAAAACCATCATGAAATCCAACAAAACATACCCGAAACTACACACCCACACCCAATTTCAAACATAAAAACAAACTTAAACCCCATCAACAACCACATTCTCCTTTCATTATCCCACACAACAACATCGACATTGTAACCCTACAAGAATGTTGTCCGTATAAATGACAACAACATCAGAAAACCACAACAAAAAAATTAACAGTAACGTACCACCACTTTGCTTAGTCATTCTCAACAGTCCCCACTCGTAACACCGACTTCCAAACGTTATCGCAATCGCTGTCGGAAACTCAACTACACGACGTCCCTAAGCTTGAACAACAACGTCTTCCCATAGACCGTCACCACCACAACGTTGACAACTCCTTTCAATTTTAGGGTTTCTCTAATGTAGACACCCTGCGCCCAAACAGATTTCCCTTCCGTTTCGGATGTTGATTTCCTTTTCCGAACCCCAAATCTTTCCTTCAAATCGTACCGCTCCACCGCCGAATCAGGAAGATCTAATGTAACAGCATACCCAACTGCTTGCCTATCAACGTAATTTCACATTTTAAATTTACCGACGTTGCCCCTTAATCTTAGCAGCACCGTCCATAATGTGTATGTCCTCTATGGTAATTTCTAATGTAATGGGACTGTTCGGATCATAAGAAAACATTTGGGACTAAACAGTGTATAAGTTACAAAATTGGGATTTATTGGTGCATCACCCTTTTTAACTACAAGTTGGGTGCTCAATTGTTGCATTTTTGTTTTATTATCATCGTCATTAAAAAATAAAAAATACATTTAGTCAACCCTCCGTCAGGGTTTAGGTTTCCATTTTTAAACTATTCGCATAGTTCCAAAGAGGACATTGTATGTGGATAAATAAATATAAAAAACAAGGCTAATTTATATATTATATAAAGAAAATAAGATTTTTAATGAGAAAGTTTGTGAGAGGTCTAAAGTCTCATTCTATAATTGTTGATATTTTTTATTTTCAAAATAATTTTATTGGCTAACAAAGTAATTACAGACTAAAAAACAAAAACAAAAATCACTTAAAATTTTGAATTACAAGTTCCTAAAATCTCCCCCCCCCAATATTTCTCTTTTTCTCAAATCTCATCTCATAACAAAGAAACTATACATTAAAGAGAAAAAAAAAAAATTATACATTAAAAAAAAAACACAAATCTCATCTCATAACAAAATAATTATATATATATTTTTAAAAACATTATAGATTAAAAAAAACGTAAAACCACAATTGCTAATTTTTGTGATTTTAAAAATATTTACAAATAGTACTATTGACTATAGCTATAGATTAAAAAAAAAAAAACTGAAATTGCTAATTTTTGTAATTTTAAAAATAATACTATTGGCTAACAAAGTAACTATATATTTAAAAAAAATTGAATTACAAGTTCCTAATATCTCTCCCCTATTATTTATGTGTTCCACATTTGCTAATTTTTGTGATTTTAAAAACATTCAAAAATAATTCTATTGGCTAACAAAGTAATTGTAGATTAAAAAAAAAAAACAAAAACCACATAAAATTTTAAATTACAAGTTCCTAAAATCTCTCCCCGCAATATTTATCTCTTTCGTAAATCTCATCTCATAACAAAGTAACTATATATTAAAAAAAAATTTTAAAAAAATACAAATCTCATCTCATAACAAAGTAATTATATATATATTTTTAAAAAAACATTATACATTAAAAAGAACGGAAAACCACAATTGCTAATTTTTATAATTTTAAAAATATTTAAAAATGGTACTATTTGCTAACACAGTAACTATAGATTTTAAAAAAAAAACTAAAATTGCTAATTTTTGTAATTTAAAAAATATTTAAAAATAATACTATTGGCTAACAAAGTAACTATAAATTTAAAAAAATAATAATAATTGAGGCCAAGTTTGGCATATTGTAAAAAAGCCAAAAAGTCAAAAAGTTACTCAAAAAGTTAAAAAGTTAACACTATTCACCAAAAGTTAACAATTACGGCTGCACAACTCCCAATCTTAATTTTTCCCTACAAATCAATTTTTACAATTTTTTATTACA
This sequence comes from Camellia japonica, assembly GCA_030407325.1. Classification (NCBI taxonomy): domain Eukaryota; kingdom Viridiplantae; phylum Streptophyta; class Magnoliopsida; order Ericales; family Theaceae; genus Camellia; species Camellia japonica. The sequence continues at coordinate 137,456,061 of JAPPVO010000059.1, read as the reverse complement.
CAATTTTCCATAAAAAGTCAAAAAGTTAACCTAAACATCCATATTTTCTTCCTCAATTTTTTAGTCCAAAAAGATAAAAAGTACACTTATTTAGGACACCCCAAACAACTTACAAGTTCCTAAAATCTCTCATCTAATATTTATCTGTTTCCTAAATCTCATAGTCTATCCATCTATGCTATATATTATACTAAAGTGACTTTTCATCTTAAGTATTTCAAAATCTTAAATCTAATTTTTAAAATTTTTGATTTTTATAAAAAAAAATTAAAACATCTATTAGCTATACCAAGGATATAAATATTAACTTTCAAAATTAATTAATGCAAATATATTACTGGTAAAAAAAAAGAAAAAAGCACACAATTCTTAACACCTCCAAACCCCCCCCCCCTCCCCCAAAATAAATCAAGATTTTATTTAAAAAGAATATAAATCTCTTACAATCTTATCTCTTCTAAAATAAATCTAATGAAAATGAAATTATCTCACCTCCCATAAAATGTATATTATTAATATTTTTTTACAATTGGTTTGATCTATATAAACCTAAAATTAAGCCTAACATAAAATAAAAATTAAACATTATATCTAAATTCTCTCTCTATCCAAATAAAATTATACGTATTAATAAATATGGCATTAGTTTTAATTGTAATTACATCTTTTTAAAGTTTTTATTCATTTTTTAACTTTTTTTTAATATTTTTAAATTACATGTTACAATAATTCTTTTTTATTCATTAAGTTTTTAAAATTTCTTTAATTATTTCCCTTTTCAAAAACCAATATAACAATTTTTTAAAATTCATATATTTTTATTCTAAAATAGTGAAGTATTAGAACTATGTCATTTTTTTTTTTTTTTTATAACAAAGCATAATTTTAATCGTTAATTGTCAATACAACAATTTTAATCTATCTATACTATAAATTATAGTAAACGAACATTTAAAACAAAACTCTTAAACTTGTATATAAAGTTTTATTTACGAGAGACAAAATATAAAAAATTGAATACAATTATTGTATTGTTAATAAATAATATATTATTTTATCTCGTGTATAATATGGGTGACATGCTAGTTATATTAAAGGTCTTTTATAGTTTGAATTTTTGGTCATTTTGGTTTTTAATTTTTTAATTATAACACATTTGATCATGAATTTTGAATATTATTCTAAATAAAGACAATTAAATATATTATTGTTCAATTTGAAAGGCAAAGTTATCAAATTGATACAATATAAATTAATTTGACAAAAATAAATGTCAAAAAATATTTTTTAATTTTAAAAAATTATTTTTACCCCCAACAGATAAAATTATGTAAGATTGATTAATTTTTTACACATTTATTTATTTATTTTACTAAATTAATTTTTATTATGTGTTTTGGATGATGATCATGTAATGGGTGGTTGTTTTTATTTTCATTAAATTAGTTTTTATTTTTTCAAAAATCAAATATGACAAGAATTTTGATATCATTATTAAACCAATCCATTAAATCAAAAAATTCAAAACTAAAAACATTTCCTATATTAAATATATCGAGTACACATTAAAAGCCTAACAACCACTCATTACATTATCAACATCTAAACCCATAATAAAAATTAATTTGGTAAAAAAAAAAATAAATGTGTAAAGGATTTACTAATTTTATATAATTTTATCTTTAGTGGGTAGAAATAATTTTTAAAAATTTAAAAATAATTTTTTGACATTTATTTCTGTCAAATTAGTTTATATTTTATCAAATTGACGACTTTACCCTTCAAAATGAGTAATGATATCTTCAATTGTCTTCATTTAGAATAAGAATTAAAATTTAGAATCAAATATGTTATAATTAAACGATTAGGAATCAAAACAATATAAATTCCAAACTATATTATGGTTAGTATAATTTACCTTTAAAAAAAAGAAAAGAAAAAAGACATTGTATGCTTATTATTTTGGATATGCCCTAGATTTGTTTGCGCTCTATTTCTTGTATTTTCTGAAATTTTAGTAGATGCCCCTATCTCGTCAAAATTTTCAGTTTTTGGTAAAGCAATGTTTGATTGCACGGTTATAGAGATGGAGATTTTTTTTTGAACAGTATAGATGGAGATTTGATTAGTAATTAGTAATTTGTAATCATGTTCAGCATTGAAAAAATAACATGTGATTAATATATCATAGAATCAGAATTTTTAACTTAATGGTTTTGTAATATCATTTTGCAATATAGTTATGTCTTAGTCAGAATGTTTTGTAGTTTTTATTTTAATTTTGACCGAAGATGTTTTGATTATGTCTGAAGTGTTATAACCTTTAGTTATAATTTATTGTGATATCGGTTATGGCCTATTGTGATTATTATTTTGATTACTACTAAAAAAAAATTTAATTGTGTCCCAAATAAATTTTAATTCTGACTCATTATGTTTTGTTTAAATTATAACTTCAAATAATTTAATTATGACACAAATATTATAACTTACCTATCATACACATTCAAAAAGAAATACGTATTATAGAATGACCAAATTCTTATATTCTCTTCGTCTCAAAATATTAGTCTCTTATTTTATTTTTCATTATCTCAAAATATTAGTCTTTTTTCAAAAATCAATGATTAGAATAATATGAATTTTCTATTTTGCCTTCATTAACAATATAAAAAGTACAATAATGACAATTGATATTTCTAAAAAAATATACTATCAAAGAGTAATTTTAGAAAACTAATATTTTTAAAGTGTAATAATTAAAAAAATTAAATTCTTTAAAAAAAACTATTCAAAGTGTTTGGTTTTAGTTTTCTGAATTTAATTTTTTAAAAACTGAGATTTTTTTGAGGTTTTTTTTTTATTTTTAGTGAATATTTTTAAAATTTTAAACATTTTTTACTTTTTTAGATGCACTTTACTTAGATATATCTAAAAAATACGAAAAATATACTGAATTTTAGTATTTTTTTTGAATTTTTGGTATTTAGTGAATTTTTTTAAAGATTTTTTTTACTAAAATTATATTTTTTAAGTATATTTATGTTCCATGTGTATAAAAATTAAAAAAATTATTTAAAATATTAAAAAAATTAAATTAAAAAAAAAATATGAAAAATAAGAAAATAAAATTTTATAAAAAAAATTTAAAAATAAACATAGTAATTATTTTGAGACAGTAACAATTCTTATTACTTGAGCAAAATCCTAAGAAAATCTCCCCCCCTCTCTCTCTCTCTCTCTCTCTCTCCCCTTCGGAATCCCTTTTTCCTGGATGGGCGGGCCAATGCACAAGACCCGAGAGTTTGGCCTCAAAAAGTAAAAGCTCCAAATTGACTCCAATTTTAACTTTGTTTTAGGATTGAATTGAGACCTTATTTATTTATTTAACATAAAATAAGAAATCGTAATAATGTCGGCAATCCACGTATAACTTATTTATAATGTATTATTGACCCCTAAGTTTAAAATATTCAATTGCAAATGGTGCACATGCAAAAGTGCATCTTCGAGGTTACTCTTTCATACATTGCTTTCATGATTGATTTTAAATAGTCATATAAGGGACACATTAAAATTGGGGACTTCAATCAATTCAATTTTTATGGTTTAATTTGATTTGCTTTTCTAATAATAATAGTTCAATTTTCGGTCTAAAATTCATGAACATGATCAGGTCAATTCGATTATCAAATTAGATTATATCTAATCTAAATCAACTTGAAACTTGAACTTATATGCATTTTACATAAAATTTTATTTATATTGAAACATAATTCATATCAGTAGTATATATTTTGTTTCTTCGTAAACACTTTATATGGGTACTTTAGATGTAATTTTCTAGGGCGAATCACACTAACAGTTTTTATAGTTTAGAATTTGTATCATTTTGATCATTGATTTTTCAATTGTGACACATTTAACTTTGAATTTTAAATTTTGTTCCAAGTAAGGACAATTGAAGATACCATTGCTTAATTTCAAAGGTAAAATCGCCAATTTGATAAAATATAAACTAATTTGATAAAAATAAATGTCAAAAAAATATTTTTGAATTTTTAAAAATTATTTCTATCTACCAAAGATAAAATTATATAAAATTAATAAATCTTTTACAAATTTATTTATTTTTTACCAAATTAATTTTTATTATGTGTTTAGATGATGATCATATAATGGGTGGTTGCTAGACTTTTAATGTGTAATCGATATATTTAATATATGAAATGTTTTTAGTTTTGGATTTTTTTGATTTAATGGATTGGTTTAATAATGATATCAAAGTTGTCGCATATTTAATTTTTGAAAAAATAGAAACTAATTTAATGAAAATAAAAACAACCACCCATTACATAATTATTATCCAAACACATAATAAAAATTAATTTGGTAAAATAAAATAAATAAATGTGTAAAAGATTTATCAATTTTATATAATTTTATCATTGGTGGGTAGAAATAATTTTTAAAAATTTAAATATTTTTGACATTTATTTTTGTCAAATTAGTTATATTTTATTAAATTGACGACTTTGCCATTGAAATTGAGCAATAGTATATTCAATTGTCCTTATTTGGAACAAGATTTAAAATTTAAGATCAAATGTGTCACAATAAAAAAATCAAAAACTAAAGTGACAGAAGCCCCAAATTATGGGATCTTTAGTGTAATTTGCCCAATTTTCTATTATCTCTATTTCTCTATTTTTTAGTCCTTGATTTATTTATTTTTTCATTGACTCATTCACATAGATTTTATGGTCATATTTGTTTGGCTCCATAGATGAAGGGATTGGACTATCAATTATGTGGGTCCTACATAACCCATGTTTGGTTGACAAAAGTAGAAGGGAACCAGTAGTCCCATGAGACTATGAATACCCTCACATAGGGATCTCCCTCCTCTCCAGCACTCTTCAGTCTGGCTTCTTCCAGCCATTTCACTAGATGGAGACGCGTGGCGTTTGGTAGATCTGAAGGCACCAAGGAGGCCACATCTATGGAGTTGCTGAGTTAACAAAACAACATCGAAATTAGTCGTTTTGGGTTAACGGAAGGTGACTAATGGGATGATTCAACACTTATAATAAATAAAATAGATAAATGATTTAATTTAATAAAAAATTTCAAACCCAAAATTAAATTTTAAGCAAAAAAAAATCCCAACAAGTTAATTTTTTTATATAAAAAAAAATAAAATTAGTTGACCGCCAGTTGACCGGCCGGACGTCCGGCCGGTCAACCGATTAGGCCAATTTTTTTTTTTCTTCCTTTTCTTGAGAGCTCAAGGACTGCAAAGAGATTGGCTTTTTAAATTATGATGTTCTCTGCCTGAATCAATTACATAACAAATGATGTTCAACTAATAAAGTGATTGACTTCTTCAAAGATAGTCTTTGTGTAACAAATGATAGTCTTTGAAATCTTATGTTCCCTTAGTCTAAGCCAATCTATTTTATAACAAATCAGATTTGAATGATAGTCTTCAAAGATAGTTTACACAAAGACTATCTTTGAACATCAGGCAGGAGATGTTTACACAAAGACTATCTTTGAGATCAGATTTCCTTTTCTTGTTTTCCCACATTAATTGCAGCATATTAGACTGAAGTTAAAGGAAACTCTATGAAACAGCACAAAAGCAACCATAATTTATGAAACATAATGGTGACAGTTTCAAAATCTAGAAGCCATATATTCAGGCAAAAATGCTCATCAATACATCCTTGTAAACAATCCAATTGCACAATCTCAATGTATTCAACTCAACCACATTAGTGTTGTCCTGCAGTACGTCCTTGTAAACAATCTCATACCCACCTCATCAAATATGCTTATCAACAACAATATCTACAAAATCAACTCTTGCGAGATATTCTTCATTGTCCCAAAAATAAAATTTCATACCCAAAAAAAATCACTTCTACGATTCAATGGACCGTATATCAATAGAAATATTCACAATCCAAATTGACAATAAACATTCCCAAATTTAATGTTAACAAAAATCTTTTACTTAAGACAATCTTCATCGGTCTCCAAGAATTTCTGGATATATTGGTGTAGAGGAATTTCGAATAATGTTTAGATTGGGAACCTATGAAGTAAAAAACATAATCAGAATGAGTTCAAAGCATAGAATTGAAGGATATCCACAATAATTCATGTTACATACCTGATTGTAATGTGTGCTAATCGAGCATTGTGATGAGTTAAGCAAAGTAGATCCTTGAAGTAAGGCTCGGAAGTTGGCATATTGAGGCTCTCCATTCCATGTCCAAGGCATTGAATTTGGTACTTCAGCTAATGGTTGCCTCATATGTGGGAGTATATTCGAAGATATATGTACATCTTAGAAATTGAAATTTCTTGAAAAGAACTCGAATAAATTTAAAAATGTAAAGATAAGAACACAAAAAATAAGTATTACCTGCATTGAAGTTGGTACTTGAACATATGGTGGCATCATATGTGGGAGCATATTTGAAGATGCTTGTACATCTTATGAAGATAAGAACTTAGCTGAAACCACGTAACATAAATTGAAAAATTTAAAGAATGTAAAGATCATAAAAATAAAAAAAAAAATTTAAATAATACCTGAACGCGTTGCTTTTTCCTTCTTGAAGTCTCCAATGCCTTTTCCAAGCTACTTTTAATCCGTCGCCTTCCACGAATGGGGTCAATCCTTTTCTTCAGTCCCTTCGCTTGAATGACATTTTCACTGCCCTCATTCGTTCTCATTGTAAAGCTAGCATCATTTAAGTTTAGTGGTCCATTAGTGATATGTATACGTAACTGTTGGCTTATTTTTCCTACGAAGGAAAATATTATAAATGCGAGCGTGCCAGCAAGGATTGAAAAATCCTTACAGATTAAATTCAAGCCAATTATCAAGCGATTGTGTTGACAGTTCTTTCGCCTCAACAAAGATGACTTCAAAATTGCCAAAGTGTAGAGAAAAGAAAAATTAAAAGAAGAATAAGGGAGACGGAGAAAGATGATTGAGTGAACAATCAAAGTAATAATTACTTATCTCTACTCCTATGCTTCGAAAAGGAAGTGCATTAAATGCTTCGAAAATGAAATGCTGAAAATAAATGCTTCGAAATATAAATTTATGTTAAACTACTCCTAAGATAAGGAAAATGACAAGAAATATTGAAATCAATTGTCTTTGATTTGAATTCTGGATCTTTTACAATGTAGCCATGAATGGCTATTTATAGACAAATATTTGTAGGAAAAAACTTCCAGCAATAACTACCCAATAACTACCTAAAACTACCCACTTTTCCATCTTCATTCCCACAATGCCACATATTCCTCCATGTCTTCATAACTTCCTTTAACTTCCAATTAATGCTTGTCACGACCCAAACCCGGCCCTATGGGTTTAGTACCGTAACCGGCCAGTAATCCGTGATTACCGAAGGCCTGCTTAACAATAATACAGTATAACAGAGTTCAGGGCCTGGCGGAAGCCAATACAGTAAATAACTAATGTCCATTGAGCTGTGAAAATCTGTATGCCAAAAACATTTTTCATGCATTCATACAGTTCAAAACAGTACGGTCTGTACAATCATACACAAACGTTCAGTGCGGGGACTTAATCCCTCGATAACAGTGCAGTAAAACAGTAAACAGTCTATACAATCCGTTTGGTCAATACAAAACAGTGAGACAGTACAAAAAGGAGAAGTACTAAAACACCCCTAAGCCTTAGCATAACAGGCTCGGAACCTCACAGTGAGGCACACAGGCTGGCTTGACAAAACTGGGGACCAACCCACGCTCCTAGCTCTGGTCTGGCTGCTGAGAACCTACATATATATATAAACAGTGAGGTAAAGCCCAGTGAATAACATAAAGCGTAAAGAGGTTTAGAATGAATGTCCTTACAGTAATGAAAACAGTTCATTTCAATCAGTATTACAGTTGTTCGGTACAATAAACAATCATATGTGGTACATCCATTAGCATAACAGTAACAGTAGGTCAAAAGACCGAACAATAATGATGGCCAGTCATTCAGTAAACAGTATGGTTCCACAAGGGAACCGACAGAGATCTCTGTAACAGTAACAGTCAGTAACAGTAGTACTAAGGATGCCACAGTACAGTTCAGAAATAAAGGACATACATTCATTCAGTAGATAATATCAGTGCAGTAAACAGTTCAGTTCAGTATTCAAAAGATAGTCATTTTGAACATATCTTTACACAATTGTTACTCACAGAGATTGGGCTAATAGCAGCTAGAGCGCGTCCCCGAGAGCCAACCCTAAACAGTTAACAAATAGAACACACACTAAGTTTCACAGTCGGGAAGGATGATAATTAAATCCCTAAATTTCCTTGGTGTGGTTCTATGTCTAAATCCTCATTAAGATGTCTTAAACTAGGCCTAAGAATGCCTAGGATGAGATGAGGATGCAAAAATACAGTTGGAAGGCATTTTTCAAAAGTTGCTGAAAATAGGCGCTTCGCTCGAGCGAGCCTTCCTTCGCTCGAGCGAGCTTCCAAAATCAAAGGCTTCGCTCGAGCGAACAATCCTTCGCTCGAGCGGTCTGATGAATAGTAAAAGTACTGGTTGCTCGATTTTTACGCGCGATACCACGCTCGATGCTCGCTCGAGCGGAGCCCTGAATAAAGGTGCTCGCTCGAGCGAGGAATCCTTCGCTCGAGCGAAGAAGCTAAATCTGGAATTTCCAGATTTGCCTTCTAAGCTCAAACCAAGCATTCACAACTCGATTCTCAACCTCTTAGGCCCAAATTCTGGAAAATACATCCCAAAACAATGTATAACAAGTTTCAAAAGCTAATTTGTACATGCAAGGGCCAAGAGTTGGTCAATTAAAGCCATGTTTCAAACCCATTTTCAAGAGCAATTTCAAAACATGCAATGCATGAGTTTTAACCCAAATTCAAGCTTCAATTCTTGTCCAAATGGACTCATTTCTTCAAGAATATGATGAAAACATGGACTTTAATATAAACATGAACATGCATGCACCAATCCACCATGAATTCAACTCAAACTTCATTAATTCAAACATGCATGCAACAATGGAGTTCTAATTCAATGTGTATGAACTAATTCAAGACTCAACTCCTCTCTAACCATGATACATGCAAGATGGAGCTTAAAGACAACAAGAAGACAATGATTTCCTTACCTAAATCTTGTATTCAAGGTGTGAGAGTTCAATTATGCCAATTCTCTGGCAATTTCTACAAATGAGCTAAATTCTCTCTTCTCCTTCATTCTCTCTAAGTTTGGTCGGTTGGAATGCAAGAATAGGGGCTGAGCAATTGTTTGTTAAGTGTAATAAGGCCCTTCAATGATAGTAAACAAAGAGGCCACTCACATGGCAATTTGGTAATTAAGTTAAACTCTTCAATTGGCTTAAATTAATCTAATTCAATCATTCCTAATTACATTTTAAATAAATATACCATAAAATCAGATAAATTCTACTGATCATGGAACACTAAACGGTTTTCAATTCGGCCGCCGATAAGGCCTTCAATTAGCAGTTTAAACACATAAACACAAACAGATAATCGATAAATCAAACAGATGCAATATGCAATACAACAAATAAACTTATTCAATTTCAGTTTCGATTTCAATCAGTCCATTCAGTACTCCAGTTAATCCAATTATCAGTCATTATCAGTTCAATTTAGCAGAAATCAGTATATAATTCAGTGGTTATTCGGTAATCAGTACGAGGGTTGTTACAATGCTCCATGTTCTCCACTTCATTCTCCATCATCTTTTCACATTTCATTACTTCTCATAACCTCCAAATGAATAAGAGGATGTCACATGTCCTGCAATTATATAAATAATAAATAATAATAAAAATTGCAGATTTATGGTGCCAACAGTAACTTATTTTGAACAAATGCATGCAATTTTTCCCTCCCTGAACACAATCTTCATATGTTTCTTCCAATTCAGATGCCTGGGATGAAATCATAGTAAAGAGGGAGCACAATGACTTGTATTTGCTGCTCTGTTCCATCTTAGGGTCAGCTTGAATGTCGCGTCCTTTGTAATCTTGGACAATTTCAGCTCTTGCTAATTTGGTCCACCTTTTCAGGATATATTGGCTTGGAATTTCCATTATGATCATTTCATCTTTAAGAACCTTAATAACACAATATTCCTTTTATTTCAAACAACCTACAAGAACAAGACAAATTACCATCTTTGTCTTTCTTCACTTCACGCATTGTAGATTGACGATATGCTTTGACAATATAAACCAAACAATCATCCTTGGGAACACAATTTGCTACGTATAACTCAAGTGAACCCACATATTCATCTTGAAATTCTTCAAAGATAGTCTTTGTGTAAACATCTCCTACCTGAATCAACATCAGAACTTGGACTTTTATCCTGGGCAACTTATATGACAATGCATACTCAGCTTCATATTACTTATATCGCTTCTCATTAAGCACCCTTTCGAAGTGAGTGAAAAATTGAATCAAATTGTAATATGATCTCAAGTACTCTTTCAAATCAGCATTTAAGCTCTCACTAAGTTGTGTGCTCTTCATCCCTGCTGACCATGTCCACCTAACATATGCCCTAACCCATTTTTTCCTTAAATGAAAAATGCTTTGCAGCCATGAATTATCACGAACACCAAAGTCATCTAACATAGCATTCCAAGCTACAAAAAATTCCTCTTCATCCTCATACTCATCTATAAACTTTCCCAAAACACTTTTTACCCCACCAGGACCTCTAAAAATGCCACTCATATGTTTTACAGCATTTTGCATCATATGCCATGTGCATAGCCTATGATATGTGTTAGGCATCACATATGAAATAGCCTTAGCCATTGCTGCATCCTGATCTGTGAAAATAGTTTTTGGATGTTTATTTGACATTGCCTCTAAAAAAGTTTTAAACAACCATATAAACGAATCGGTTGTTTCATCATACATCAATGCAGCTCCAAAAACAATGGTTTCTCGGTGGTTATTGCAGCCAACGAAAATATCAAAAGGTCGGCTTTCTCTATTAATCTTGTATGTTGTGTCAAATGTTACAACATCCCTATATTGACCGTAGTCAATTATCATTCTAGCATCTGCCGAAAAAATATTTGTTATTTGCTCTTCAGTATCCAACTGCACAGAATGAAAGAATGAAGAATTTTGTATCGTTTAATCTTGAAAATACATCAATGTGCTCTTTGTCTTTTTGTTCTTAAATAATTCTCTTGATCTTTTTTCAAATACCCAATACATTCCCTTCCACCTGCCTTTCTACCCATTAACTCATAGGATGACCTAAGAGGTATCCCACAGTCATCTGCTAAATCTATTTCAATATATTGAGAGGTGAAATTTTTCTTTGGGAAGGAAGCATATGAGCACAAGCACTTACTACAAGGGGATGGTTGTGTATTTCTACAAAATTGATAACTCTATACTTCCCAATTTGCCTAATTAATTTAATGCTTATCAAAGCACTACAACCGGTCCTTGTCTCCGCCCTAGGAATCCTTACAGCAAAATCTCTTTTATCAGATTTTCTAAGACCCTCCTTAGAACAAACAAATGTCCTTGAAGTAATTTCACCGGTCTTACTTTTGTGAGCATATTCTTTTCTAATACTAAATCCAACTCTTCCTCCATAAGAATTATAAAATTCATAAGCTGATTGTTCAGAGTCAAATTCCATACCTAATATGGATTTACATTGTGTATCATCCTCACCATGAACATCCATTTGGGTAGCAATTGTTAAATCATCCATCTTCGATATATCAAATACCTAAAATGCAAAAAAGTAAACATGATTTTTTATCTAAGAAATATGTGAAAGCAGTACATGGTTTAATGTTCTTAAATGATATTGAGGCTCTGTTTTACACATTAATGTTCTGCTTCATACTATCTACTAAATCAATTTTTTCTTTTTCTAAATATTTGATTTGTGGAAAAATGACTGTCTTCTCCTAAATCAATAGAAAAACTTCATAGAAGTATCTAAAAGCCTAACCTTGATTGATATGACAAATTTGTTTCTGCTTAAGAGAGAAAAAAATCTGTTCAGTAAAATATGAGCATCATATACATACCAGATTTTAGGTGGGTTCTCTAAAATTACCAAATTTATGAGCATCATATATAAATGAGCATATATTAATGAGTTCTCAAACAGACAGACTATTGCTAATCTGTTTAGTGAAATATATAAATGAGCATGAAAACTATTGCTTACAGATTTTAGGTGAGTTCTCAAACAGACTAGCAAATTGTGTGTGTCAATTTCCGACCACACTGCCAATTAAGCACTCAACTGGAGAACACTGGCAGAATAGATTAAGCCCGAACGACCTGTCACAAAAAGAAGAGATTCCGGCGGTGGTTCGCCCACCCGGGGGCACTCCGACGATCAAGTCAGTTATCTCTCAAAGATAGCAAAAGTGCTTAACTCACTATTTAGAGCATAAAAAGCATACCTTAGACCTATGGGGGTGCCTCTCTTTTATAGCCAACACTTACCTAATCCCAATAGAAGCCTAGCTTCAATGGATTTATGATTACTGCTAATCTTGGACTTCTAGTAGAATTGGGATAAACTCTCTAAGAGTCTTATCTTTATCCAAACTGAAGTCCTCTCTCATTCTAGGACTCTTGTCCCTTATCTGCTTATCTCGGATTCCGATATCTTCGCAGATAACCTCGGCCTAGCCGAGATGATCTCGGCGTCATGACCAGGACACATGGCACCTCAGCTGGTACTTCGGTGGCACCTCGGCCACGTGTTGTCATTTAAAAATTATGTCCCCACACAAACATATATAAATGAGCATCTAACTTCCAGATTTTCACCATGATTCACACCCATGATTGCAAGTCCATGATTCATTGAGGCATTTCATCATACACTTGGAATGGATTTGAACCCAAAAAAAAAAAAAAAAAAAGGAAAAATAAAATACTACAAATCTAACCTTTGGTGTCTACAATTGTTTGGGTAAACAAAGATTTTCAAATAATGGAGTCCAGGGATGGCGAAGCCTTTTACCGTCGATTGATTATAAATGGAAAAAAACTGAATCATAGATAGGGGACTGGGTTCTGAGAAAGAGAGAGAGGGAATGAGGGATTGGGTTCTGAATTTATGAAAAAGGTGGGAGAAGGGATCTGAATCTGGATATGTAATTCAAAATAAAAAAAAAAAAAACTTTCCGTTACATACCTCCATCTGGCCAAAAAGATTAAACTTGGCGTCATTTTGTTTGTTTCTTGAGCTTCACAGACGGGGCTCCCTTCTCGCCCGTCGGATCCGTTGTCGCCACGCATCTCCATCTGGTGGAATGGCTGGAGGGAGCCGAACTGTAAAGCGCTGGAGAGGAGGCGAATCCCTCACATAGGGGGATTAGTTTGGCTAGATTTTGGGTGGAATTAAGAAAATAGTGAGGGGATTGAGTCTATTTTATATAAAAATTTTATTTATTTTATTTTATTTTTTTTACACAATGCACCTGTTTATTTTAATATTTGTTATAATTTTTTTAATATAGAAATAATTTATTTATTTATTTTATATAAAAATAATTTAATAATCCCATCACTAATTATCTCCCATACTATCATCAAAACAAACATATTTTTACTTAATTCCCTCACTAACAATTCTTACATTAATAATATATTCACTAACAATCATTTCACTAATAATCTCATCCAACTTAATCTGCCAAACAAACGTGACTTATATGTCATATAATTCGTGGAATATATATAAGTCTGTTTACTTGTTTAAAAGGAATTTTATGATATTAGTTTAATTATATTCATTTTATGGGATTCATTTTGAGTTTAAAATTTTGAAATCAGTCATGTTTGATTTAATTTCAAGCTTATTATTAATTTGAATAAAATTGACCATACACACCAGTACTGGCAAACATACGGTACGATGAGGTTATGTGTAAATATTAAATTTGTAGATAATTTGTGGGGAAAAAAAAAAAAAAAAAAACACATACAAACAAATTAGAACACAAATATAAAACCTAAACACAACCTAAAATTTTCATTGAAAAGGCAACTGTTGCTTATACAACAAAATATTCAAGAGTAGAGATGGCAAACTCAATTCGAAACCAGCCCAATTACACCCATTTAAACACATCTTGTCCAAATTCATGAATAGGATTAAATAGGTTGTATTTGGAAAACCTAATTCAAATTAGATTTAAATATGTTGGACATGAATAACCATTTAATCCATTTAAAATGGATAACCACCACCACTATCACTGTTTTTTTGTCGGAATTGGGGTCACTGCTGTGCCTTGGGCACAACAGTGACTGCTGTGCCTCATTTTGTGGTGCATTATGGATTTATTTTTATAATCTGAACCGTCATGTTGTAAGATTTGTTGAGTACTTGATGCCTATCAAAAATCATATTAATCGGATACCAATAACTATATGATTGATAACCAAAAAAATAAACAAGAAGTTTTTCTTTTGAAAAATAGTATAAAAATATGCAATTCGATCATATAGTTATTGATATCCGATTAATATGATTTTTGGTAGGCTTGAAGTACTCAACAAATCCTACAAAATGAATGGTTCAGAGCATAAAAATAAACCCATAATACATCTCAAAATAAGACACAACAGTCACTGCTTGTCACCTTCACCACCACAGCCTCCAACCCACCACCGTCATCTCCACAATTGCCATCTCTACTCTATCACCACTATCTATTGAAAAATTTCAATAAAGTAAATAATTTGATTAAATTCATTTCTCCAAAAGGTATCTAGTTCGATTCAACTTATTTAAATTCATTTATTAAATAGACAAGTTTGAATCGGATTGAATTAAATTGTTTTAAATATATAAGTAACAGAACCCATTTAAATCTGCTCAAATCTATCTATTTACTATCTCTATTCAAGAATAATATTACACATTTGGAAAAAAAATATATCTTAAAAAAAAAATGTAAACTAGATTTATTTTGACTGACGCACACACTATACTCCATTTGAATACAAATTATACATTTTATTTGTAGAATACATTTAAAATACTATTTTGGGTACATAATTTGAAGAATATTTTATTTTATAAAGGGCTAGTCTGGAATCCTAGTATGGTTAGTTGAGTCGTTCAAAACAAGGTGTTGATGGATTTGATTTTTGAACCACATAAGCCTAACATTGTATACAATTATTTGGACAGGACTCATCACTGGTAAGTGAACCAACATATCTGTCAAAACGCACGAGATTATTGACCAAAGACAAGATAGAGAATCCAAACATGTTTTTGTTTTCGCTTATAAAGCCAAGAGGAATGTTCTTTTACCCTTCTTATTAGTAGGTCTAGTCTCTGTTTCATGCCTAAAAGACCCCATCCAGTGGCAATTTAGTCCAAGGTTGTAGACTAATGTTTGTGCCGCATGTCCCACAATTTGAAATATGTGATTCAAAAAAAACATTATTAATTTGCATCTATTTGGTTTTGATTTTTCAAAAATAAATTTTTGAGTTTATAAATTTTTATTTTTCATATTTTATTGTCTTTCGTATTTTTTTTTATTTTAGTCAAATTTTTTATTTTTTACATGCACCTAATAATGTAAATATACTTAAAAAGTAAAATATTTTTGAAAAATTCAATAAATATTTGTTTTTTGTATGCAGTGACTTTTAAAAAAAAAATTCAAAAAATTTTATACCTTTTAAGTGTATCTACATTAAGTGAATCTAAAAAACAAATTTTTATTAAAATATTAAAAAAAATCACTAAAACTCATAAAATATGAAATTGATAACTGAAAATCTTTTTGTAAAAATTAAAAAATCAAACAGAGTAAAGCTTTGGTTTTCAGAATTTGTTTCTTGAAAAATAATAAAAAAAAACTAAATACTAATTTAGTGAAAAAATAAATAAATAAATAAATTCATCAAGTACATTTTCGAGGGATGAAAATAATTTTTTATGTTTATTGAGAGGGTAATTTATATGAAAATTGGGCCGAGCTGGGTAATGGGCTGTTATGGGCCACAGTACGAAAGGCTGAGTAAATGGGCTTCGAAGTTAGTCCGGTCCCAGAACCTTGGTAGTTAGTCCGGTCCTAGAAGACCCTAAAGGTAGTCCGGTCGAAGGTGAATGTTGTTATATCGGTTCAGAGGAGTACTACGGTTGGCTTGGTCACTAGAATTAGTTCGGTCATGGCATATGGAGCCGAGATATGCTAAGCCCTCTTAAGGACTTGGTTCGGTGGGTTAGTTCGGCTCAACTCTCTTATGGGTAGCTCGGTCTTGGCATGTGAAGCCGAGGTGGGAGGAAGGAAAAGAAGAGCCGAACTAATAGTTAGATCGGTCACTCAAGTTAGTCTAGCATGGCAAATGTTATTTCGGTCGTATGGTAGTCCGGCCATGGTAAAACCATCTCACTTGGTTTAAGCAGTGAGGGGGGTGTTGAAGGATAAGCATTATCCTTCAGGAGTATGAATCCTAGAAGGACTCTGCATGGAGAAGTAAGAGTCCTACTTAGATTGTGCCACTCGAAACCTATAAAAACTCATAAGCATCACCTATGGAGAGGTAACACAACCTTGTTTTCTGAATACATAGAGCTTTTGTCTATTTGTCAAGCTTACTGACTTAGGCATCGGAGAGGTTTCTGGCACACACACCTGCCGGCTAGCTCACGTTTGTATTTTCAGGTGACAAAGCGACGTCGTACAGAGGAACGCAGACTTGATCAACAGGATTATACGAGAAGGTTTATTTCTTTCCCGTACAATTGGCGCCGTCTGTGGGAAACTCAGACAAGAACAAACCTCTTGATCAAGCTTTTCCTTTTAAAGAATTAATGGCGCACAACGAAGAATTACCATAGTCCGCCATTGACGGACTAACTCCAGAAGGGGGTGCGAGGCGCGAAGGTCTACCTCTTATCCCTCCTATGGGGGATTTGGAGCCACAGAGACAGAATCCCAGGAGGGATACAAGAGGGAGAAGGCGGACTAACAGCCCTCGTCACTCCCGTTCGCAGAGCCCAGAAAGACAAAGGCGGAGGATTGATCCCCAAGCTTTGAAGGATCGCGTCAGGGAACAAAATGAATTGATACGTCGGATGGCGGCGGACATGGAATCTCTAAAGCGCCAGGTGAAAGGAAAAGGAGTGGCGACAGGAGAGGGGCGCACAAACAAGACGCCCCCTCGCCACTCGGAAAGTCGTAGTAGAAATACTACACCCTCTCAAGCAGAGAGCAGAAGCCTCAGGACAGGCGATACCCAATCCAGATCTTCCAGAACTCGTTACTCCAGGTCGTACACTGAGGGAAGCACATATTGGCCCTCACATACGCACCAAACAAGATCCAGACAGACAGAGTTGCCCAGATCATCCGACCTACGAACCGTGCTCGAAGAGAAGGCACGGTGGAAGGAGGACGCCAGGGCGCGCGATCCACACAGAGTTTCTACCTTACAGCGGTTGCCTCCTCGGACGCATGGAAGCGTCGAGGTTGGAATGCCAATACCGCGCCCCGCCTACGAACCGACGGACAAGGCGTTAGCGAGGCTGCAGACCTCACCATTCGTCCCAGCAATCGAGAACGCGCCCCTACCTTCAGGCTTCCTACAGCCCAAATTCACCACGTACGAGGGGAAGACGGACCCGTACTCACACTTAAGCCACTTCCGCCAGGTTATGGCGGTATATCGGCGCAACGAGACCTTGATGTGCATCCTATTCCCCTCAAGCCTTGGTGACCTAGGCTTGACTTGGTTCGAGAAACTTCCAGAAGGCAGCATAGCCTCCTGGGCACAGTTGGCGGAGGCGTTTGTGACAAGGTTCCGAACAAACACCAAAACACCGGTGGAGATCGACCAATTACTCTCCATCGACATGGGCAACAAGGAGACCCTAAGATCCTATAACAGTTGCTACTGGGAGACCTTCAACCAGATTGGAGACTGTCCCACTAACCTCGCCATTGCGCAATACAAGAGAGGCCTTCCAGTCGGGAACAGACTGAGGGACTCAATCACCATGACACCACCCCTCACCATGGAAGCCCTGATGGAAAGAGTGCATCAGCACATCAGGGTGGAGGAGGATGGCGCACGTGCCAAAGCAAAAACTGGCACGACCACAGTACCAGAAAAGAAGGCCTCAGCAAAGGTCAACGCGGTAGATCGTCCGAACAAAAATGGACGTGGCAGACGAGACAACGGAGATGACCAGGATAAAAGATGGTTGAGAGTCCGCACTGCCATAACCACGGTCTTCAAAAAATCGATCTACCGAATTCTAAGTGAAATACGGGATGAGCCTTTCGTCAGATGGCCAGCCAAGTTAGGCGAGGCTCAGAAGGACTACGACGATAGGTCACGGTGCACCTTCCATAAAGAAAAGGGGCACCGCACTGAAAACTGCACGCCGTTGAGGCAGCACCTGGAGGAGTTGGTGGCAGCAGGACACCTGGATAAATACATTGAAGGAGGGGCGCAACCAACCCCCCAGGACCACAATAACCCCAATGGGATGCCAATCGACGCCCCTCCTCAAGGCACCATCAATGTGATACATGGAGTCTTTGAACCCGAGCGTGTATGCGAGCTCAGGGGATCAATCAAAAAGGCTGAACACTTAAGAGAGGTGCTGAGTGCCCAACCTGCCATCAAGAAGGGGAAGACAGAGGCCACAAACGTCATGTCTTTTTCGGATAAAGACCTGGCAAGGATATATTGCCCTCACAATGATGCCCTGGTCGTCACTCTCCGAGTCAAGGATTTTGACGTCAAGCGGATTCTGATTGACCAGGGTAGTTCATGTGAAATCATGTACTACGAAACATTTAAACAATTGAAATTACAAGATAAAGACTTGGCACCTGCCGTATGTCCCCTAATTGGATTCAACTCCATGCCAGAATGGCCCGTCGGCAAAATAATCCTCCCAGTCAAAGCAGGGAGTGTGACGAAACAAGTGGAGTTCTGGGTGTTGAAGGTCCCCTCCACTTACAACATCATCTTGGGCAGAACGTGGCTGCATGCCATGCGATCGGTGGCGTCATCTTACCACCAAGTAATGCGGTTCCCCAACGACACTGGGGTAATTGAAGAAGTCTATGGAGATCAGATCATGTCGAAGCAGTGCTTTGTTATGGTGAATGGCAGCCGCGCTGCCAAAGGATACGTTCATTCGGTGGAAGAACCCGAGAGTAATGAACTGTTCGCAGATGTTGGCAAAGCGGCTAGTTAGAAAGCGGTGGAAGACCTGGTAGAGGTAAGAATAGATGAAAAGAACCCGGATAAGTTCTTTTTGCTCGGTTCATCGTTGTCCAGCACTGAGAGATTAGAGGTCTTGGAATTTTTGACCTCTAACATCGAAGTGTTCGCCTGGACACCATACGACATGCCAGGCATTGATCCCAACTTCATCTGTCACCAACTCAATATCCACCCATCCGCCAGACCAATCATTTAGCGCACGCGCAGATCGGCACTCCACCACACCGAAATAGTGGCGGAAGAAGTAGGTAACCTGCTGGAGGCAGGAGCAATTAGAGAAGTGCACTACCCACGATGGATCTCCAACACAGTCGTAGTGCCAAAGAAGAATGGCAAGTGGCGTGTCTGCGTCGACTACAAAACAGTCAACAAAGCGTGCCCAAAAGACAGCTTTCCTCTACCGCGGATAGATCAATTGGTAGACCTAACGGCGAGGCACAACCGACTTAGCTTTTTGGATGCATACAGAGGCTACCACCAAATTGCCATGCATAAACCTGACCAGGAGATCATATCCTTTACAACTCCGCGAGGACTGTACTGTTACAAGGTCATGCCCTTTGGCCTAAAGAACGCAGGGGCGACATTCCAACGGATGGTCACCAAGATGTTTGAACCATTGTTAGGCAGAACAATGGAGGCTTACATCGACGACATGGTGGTCAAGAGCAAGGATGAGAATGACTATCTCAAGGACCTAGGTGAGATGTTTGAGATCCTGAAGAAGCACAAGTTGCGCCTCAATGCGTCTAAGTGTGCATTCGGAGTAGGATCTGGCAAATTCCTAGGCTTCCTAGTGACCAACCGAGGTATTGAAGCAGACCCCTCCCAGATAAAGCAATCCAGGAGTTGGAGAGACCAAACTCAGTAAAGGAAGTGCAACATCTCACCGGCATGGCAGCTGCGCTCAATCGGTTCATAAGCCGATCGTCAGACAGACTACGACCATTCTTCCACGCACTGAAGGCCAAGTTTGAGTGGGACGACGAATGCGACCGCGCTCTGGAAACCTAAAAGAATACATGTCTTCTCCACCACTACTTGTAACCCCAATCCCTGGAGAAGAACTCCTCTTGTACCTGGCAGTCTCGCAGCACGCAATTAGCGCAGTATTGGTCCGCGTAGAAGAATCCAACACCTGCCCATCTATTATGTCAGCAAGACATTACTGGGCGCCGAAACAAGGTACTTGCCACTGGAGAAACTGGCATTGGCCTTGATGATGGCCTCAAGGAAGTTGTCGCACTACTTTCACGCCCACACCATAGTTGTTCTCACAGCCTTCCCATTAAAAGCTTTGTTTGAAAAGGCGAACTTTTCTGGGCGAATTCTGAAGTGGGCAGTAGAGTTGGGGCAATACGACATCAAGTTCCAACCCAGGACCGCAATAAAAGCTCAAGCATTGGTGGATTTTGTCGCAGAATTCACACCAGGAAGTCATCACATCTGCCCTGTCGACCTGACTGAAACAACCGAACTAGGGATGGAAGTTGACGCCAGAATAGCGCAACCCCTAGTGCAATATACTCAGCCAGACGCCAAGGCAGACCAAAACGAAGCAGGGAAGGAAAAGGTAGACCAAACTACACCAAGTCAGAACTCACCAACAAATAAAGACTTGGTACAATCAGATTGCGAGGGGCAGACAGCCAGCATGGACCTTAAAGAAAACACCACCAACATGGAAGATCCCAAGGCATCATCTGAACCCTCCACTTGCTGGAAGTTGTTCGTTGGAGAGATGTGGAAGCTCTTCGTGGATGGAGCATCCAACCGTCATGGAGCAGGACTTGGCATAGTCCTCATCTCTCCAGACGGCCTAGTGGTGGAGCAAGCAGTCAACCTTGGCTTCCTAGCATCAAACAACGAAGCGGAGTATGAAGCGCTTCTTGCAGGTCTCAAGTCAGCGTTCTACATGAAGGCCACCGAGCTAATGGTTTATAGCGACTCACAGCTGGTGGTAAACCAAATATCTGGCGACTACGAAGCAAAGGATGACAGGATGGCCAAGTACCAAGAGTTGGTCAGAACAGAGATCAAAAAATTTGAAGTAGTCAGGATAGAGCAGATCGGCAGGGAGGAAAACAGCAGAGCAGACGAACTAGCAGGCTTCGCCTCAATGGCGGATACCTCAATTCCTCACCCATTACTAATCGACTACCTGCCTAGACCCAGCATTGAAGACCCCGAAGCAGAAGAGGTATGTTGTGCAGAGTTAGGCCCTTCTTGGATGGATCCCATCATACTGTTCCTGAAAGACGGCACCTTACCGGAAGAGAAGAAAGAAGCCAACAGAATAAGAGCAAAGTCGCAGCGATTCTGGCTCTCCCCATCTCTAGCACTATACAAAAAGTCGTTCTCAGGACCTTACCTAAAATGTGTCCACCCCAGCAAAGTGGAAGCGTTTCTGTTCGAAATACATGAAGGTGTATGCGGCAGCCATCAAGGAGGAAGATCATTGGCATACCGAGCAATCTCACAAGGATACTGGTGGCCATACATGCAAGCGGATTCAGAGAAGTATGTCAAAAAGTGCGAAAAATGCCAGAAGTTCGCACATCAAATACACCAACCTGCCAGAGAACTTCTACCTCTAACTAGCCCATGGCCCTTCGCAATGTGGGCTTAGACATAGTAGGGCCACTTCCAACAGCCCCAGGCAATAGGAAGTTCTTCCTTGCAGCAACCGACTACTTCACAAAGTGGGTGGAAGCAGAAGCCTTGACCTCAATCAAGGAAAAAGATGTGAAGAAGTTTGTCTGGTAGAATATCATCACTCAATTTGGCATACCAAAGGCACTAATATCAGACAATGACACTCAATTCGACGGCAGAATCTTCAGAGGCTTTTGTGAAGAATACAAGATAGAGTTCTACAATTCTACACCGGCATATCCCCAAGCAAATGGACAGGCAGAAGCATCGAATAAAGTAGTCTTGGATGGATTAAAGAAAAGGTTAGAGAGAGCAAAAGGCAAATGGGCAGAAGAGCTCCCTCATGTGTTATGAGCTTACCGCACCACACCTCGGCGATCAACAGGAGAAACACCATTCTCCTTAGCCTATGGCATGGAGGCAGTGATCCTACTGGAAGTTGGCCTTCCCACAATTCGAAGCGAGAATTTTGATCCAGACTTGAACGGCGAAGCCATATCCTTAGAGCTAGACCTTGCAGAAGAAAGAAGAGACAGAGCACTGGTTCACATCGCCTCCTACCAACAAGAATTATCCAGAAAATATAACAAAACCGTGCATCCAAGGCAATTCAAGATCGGAAATTGGGTACTGCGCAAAGTCATGGGAAACACATTGGTACCAGGAGATGGCAAGTTAGGGCCTAACTGGGAAGGACCTTACAAAGTGGTCGGATTAGCAGGCAAAGGGGCATACCACTTAGAAGATGAGGACGGCAAAGCAATTCCCAGACCATGGAACACTGCTAATCTCAAGTTATTTTATTTTTAGCTTTTTTCTTTTAAGTATGTGTAATTTTTACTTTCTCAATAAAACAAGTCGATCCTTTTCAACATAATTGTTTTCAGTAGAAGGTAACTTTAGTAAGTCAGGAGCATCGTAAACATAGTTGGCCAGAATAACC
The DNA here is from genome assembly GCA_030407325.1 of Camellia japonica. NCBI lineage: Eukaryota > Viridiplantae > Streptophyta > Magnoliopsida > Ericales > Theaceae > Camellia > Camellia japonica. Next base: position 137,433,137 of record JAPPVO010000059.1, on the reverse strand, counting down.
AAACTATAAACCTTCTTAAGCCCAGGATAAGGATCCAGGCTGCAGGACGTTTGGTCGGAATAACCAAACACTCTATTCTAAGTTGGCTGGAAAAACTAACTTAGAGGTTGGCTGGATTAAACCAACACCCCTCCTAAGCCCAGGATAAGGATCCAGGCTGCAGGACGTTTGGTCGGAATAACCAAACACTCTATTCTAAGTTGGCTGGAAAAACCAACTTAGAGGTTGGCTGGATTAAACCAACACCCCTCTTAAGCCCAGGATAAGGATCCAGGCTGCAGGACGTTTGGTCGGAATAACCAAACACTTTATTCTAAGTTGGCTGAAAAAACCAACTTAGTGGTTGGCTGGATTAAACCAACTCTTGTTACTCTTCAGCCGAAGTAAGTTTATGGCTGAAGAGTGGTTGGCTGGATTAAACCAACTCTTGTTACTCTTCAGCCGAAGTAAGTTTATGGCTGAAGAGTGGTTGGCTGGATTAAACCAACTCTTGTTCCTCTTCAGTCGAAGTAAGTTTATGGCTGAAGAGTGGTTGGCTGGATTAAACCAACTCTTGTTACTCTTCAGCCGAAGTAAGTTTATGGCTGAAGAATGGTTGGCTGGATTAAACCAACTCTTGTTACTCTTCAGCCGAAGTAAGTTTATGGCTGAAGAGTGGTTGGCTGAAATAAACAACTCTTGTTACTCTTCAACCGATATAATTATATCGGCTAAAGAGTGGTTGGCTAGTAAGATTGAATAGCTGAAACCAGAATACGCTATCTCGGTCAAAATTATTGCAAGAAAGCATGCTCAAACAGGTAAGCAAACCGAAGTAAGAGTAGAGCACAAAAGAAGATTTTTCATTGAAGTGCAAAACAAGTACAAAGGAAGGGCCGCAGCCCGGTTACAAGTCCGTAACAAAAGAAACGAAAAAAGACAATCAGTTGAAAAGATCATCAATCTCAGCATCAAACTCAGCGTCAGCATCAACACGAAGACCGGCTTCAGGAGGGAGCTCGGTTTCGGTCACAAGAGTGGTCTCGGTCGGAAGCACGGTTTCACCTGGTTGCTCAATGATCAGGCCTTCCACCGTGGGCTCCGCCCGAACTGTCTGGTCAGCATCGACAACCGGAGTGTCCTCAGAGGCAGAGTCTTCATCAGAGCCTGAACCTTCAAGAAATTGCTGCTAAAGGGCAGCAGCGTACTCCGTCAGGGAGCTCGGTATGCAGTAGGCCGGAGAGTTGTAGACCTCGGTCTCAGGACCGTGACCGAGCTTCTCCACAGCTGCCCTCTAGCCGCACTTGAAAAACAGATCCTTGGCGGCTTCGCACTGCTGGGTATAAGCATCCTCTGCCTTCTTGAAGCCTTGCTTTTCGGCTCCTTTTATGCTCTCCTTCAACTGGGTTATCTCGGTATTTTTCTTCTTTTCGATCTTCGCCAGCTCGCGTAGGTATTTATCTTTCAGCTCAATGACAGCCTTTTGCTTTTCTGCTTCGGCCGAACTAACCAGTCCGGTCAGTCGGCCGTTCTCAGATCGTAGCTCGGCCATTTGCTTTCTGGCCTCCTCTAGCTCGGCCGTTTTTGCTTCGGCTTCGGCCACAGCTTGCCTTGTTGTTTTCCTGAGCTCTAACACTCTCCTGTGAGTGATGTTGTTTTTTGAATGGCCTGACAAAACATAGACTTCCCTTGAGCCAAAGTGAAAGTTGGAAAAATTAGACAGATAAAAAAAGACAGTGCTACCTACCAGGATCATGGATTTTGTTGAAGACCGGATGGCCTTCAGGTCGGTGTTTAGTTACTTTTGGTGGTGCTCCATGTCTTTGGGGAGGCAAACACTTTTGGCAAGGTTGAAGGCCATCAAGTGATCCTTCTCAGCAACCACCGAGTCGGTATCCAGAATATCTCGGTTTTGAAAGGAAAGATTGGGAACCCATTTGGTGGAGCCAGTTCGGTCAGAGTACTCCGGTTGAAGGCTTGGTTGAGGGCTTGGAGGGGGGCTTGGTGGCAGAATGGTCTCGTCCTCATCAGCAAGGCGTTGCTCGGTTTGGTTAGTCCGGGCACGCTTGCCTGGACGAGATGAGGATGGCTGTTGAGAGGGGAGAGCTACCACGGTCTCAGTGGTTCGACCGGTTTGTGGTACCTCGGCTGGATTTGTTGCGGTCAGCAGGGCCTTTAGTCTGCTCCTTTTGGCCATCTCTTGTTCGGCGGTCAGAGGCACTAGGTTGATTTGGGGTAAGGTTGGGTCCGGTTCTGGGGCGTCCTCTAAGAGAAAGTCAGTCACTCTGGCTTTTCGGCGACCGCTGTATCTATAGGTCGGTTCGAAGTTTAATAGCTTGGTCCAACTTCTCTCGTTGTATCGTAGTGCGGCGCGAAGCGTATCCAAGTTCGGATAACCGTACAGTGATCTAAGATGGGCTTTATCTGCAAAAGAAGACAACTGTTAGTTCGGTTCGGAAGGAGAAAATCGAAATAAAGAGAAGCATGAAATAGAATCGAAATAATTATACCAGGTATTCCTTTTTTCCAGTTTATTCTTCGGCCAGGAATCTGGGCTTGATGATCTTCAAAGTTCCCAGATACCCAGAAAAAATCGTCGTCATTCAAGTCTTTGTCCGGTGTATCTTTTATTATTTTCTCTCGGCCACGGCGTATTCTTAAGTAATAAACCTAGCCGTCTTCTTTCGAGCCTATGGAGCATTGGTGAAGTAGTTTGGCTAGACTGAGGTTAAGACCGGCTTGGCGGTTTAGTTCAGCTATACCCATTATTATACGGTATGAGTTGGTGGATAGCTGGGTTGGGAAAATTTTGGTTTGCTTAAGGAATTCACAAATCAAGGGTTGGACTGGAAATCTTAGTCCGGTCTCTATTATTGAAAGAAGGGTAAAGGGCACAAAACCTTCATTCCCCCATGGTGTAACACCTTTTTTGGCTAGGGTAAGGTGGACATCATCAGGAATGTTATAGTCCTTACGGAATTCGGCTAGGCCACCTGGTGTTTCTACCAAAAACCTATATTTACCCATTTGTTTTATAAGTTATGAATAAGTTAGTTCGGTTGGAAAACTGTGCTTAGTAGTTCGGTTGAGCGCGCAGAAGAGTACTTGGGCAACCTAAGTCTGCAAAGTGGAAAACATAGGGGTTAAGCACAGATCATTGGACCGTGCTACAAATAAAAACAAGATGAAGGAAGTCTTACTTCGGTTATACAGGAAGCTACAGGTTCTATCTCGGTTTTAAAAGGATATTTGGTAGCTCGGATTGAGCAAGGGAGTTTGTTATCTCGGTTTGAGCTATGGGTTTTGTTACTTCGGTTGAGCTTCTAGGGGCAGCTTTCTGAGTTCGGTTTAGAAACTGAGAAAGCTGGCTTAGCCCCGAAGACTTAGCTCGGGTTGAAGGCCAAGGTTTCTAGTATGCTAAGTTCAAACTTAGTTCGGTATGTTTATCTCGGCTAAAGCAAATCAGAAGATATTGACTGATTGAAACTACTGGTATGCACACACAAGTTCTAGTTCGGTTCTGGTATGGCTAGATCTACACATAGCATAAACAATATCCTAGTTCGGTTGGGACGTGTTTATGGATCAATCCGTGTTCTACAGATTATTTCATGAAGTTCATGGGGTTCACATGAAGTTTTTTCCCAGAAAAAGCAAAGGCAGTGTTTTATAAAAACACGAAACAAAGTACAGAAAACATAGAAAAATAAGAACAAGGTTTATGATGCTTACTAAGAAAAGCAGAAGAACTGGAGATGGAAGCAGCAACAGTGAAGAAGCAAGAGCTCAGCAAATTCAGGGATGAGGAAGCCCAGGAACGAGAAAGAGAAAGAAGATGATGAGTATAGTGTGGTGTTTGATCCAAATGAAGGGTTTTTTGTTTTGATGCATAGGACAAAGGCGGGAACTATTCAAAAATTGCGAAGTACGAGGGCGGCGTGACAGTTGTGAAGAGCCAATCAGAGGCTGCCACGTGTCATTGGAATGGGAAACGATTCAGTTGCTGTGATTGAAGAGACGTTTTGACCGAACAGGTGCAGCTCGGTTTAAGTTAGCTCGGCTGGAAAGGCTAAAGGAGTTTTTTAGCTCGGTTGCAAAGGCTAAAAGAAGTTTTTTAGCTCGGCTGGAAAAGCTTAAAAGTTTTTTAGCCTAGATGTTAACTCGGCCGATAGACAAGTAATCCTTATCATGCTATGTAGATGGAATTAAGGGGCAATTGAGAGGGTAATTTATATGAAAATTGGGCCGAGCTGGGTAATGGGCTGTTATGGGCCACAGTACGAAAGGCTGAGTAAATGGGCTTCGAAGTTAGTCCGGTCCCAGAACCTTGGTAGTTAGTCCGGTCCTAGAAGACCCTAAAGGTAGTCCGGTCGAAGGTGAATGTTGTTATATCGGTTCAAAGGAGTACTACGGTTGGCTTGGTCGCCAGAATTAGTTCGGTCATGGCATATGGAGCCGAGATATGCTAAGCCCTCTTAAGGACTTGGTCCGGTGGGTTAGTTCGGCTCAACTCTCTTATGGGTAGCTCGATCTTGGCATGTGAAGCCGAGGTGGGAGGAAGGAAAAGAAGAGCCGAACTAATAGTTAGATCGGTCACTCAAGTTAGTTTAGCATGGCAAATGTTATTTCGGTCGTATGGTAGTCCGGCCATGGTAAAACCATCTCACTTGGTTTAAGCAGTGAGGGGGGTGTTGAAGGATAAGCATTATCCTTCAGGAGTATGAATCCTAGAAGGACTCTGCATGAAGATGTAAGAGTCCTACTTGGATTGTGCCACTCGAAACCTATAAAAGCTCATAAGTATCACCTATGGAGAGGTAACACAGCCTTGTTTTCTGAATACACAGAGCTTTTGTCTATTTGTTAAGCTTACTGGCTTAGGCATCGGAGAGGTTTCCGGCACACACCCGCCGGCTAGCTCATGTTCGTATTTTCAGGTGACAAAGCGACGTCAGACTTGATCAACAGGATTATACGAGAAGGTTTATTTCTTTCCCATACATTTATGTTTATTTTAATTAAATTAATTTATATTTAAAAAAATTAATTTTAAAATTGACACCAAATAAAGCCAAAGTTTTTAGTGCTTGTGTGTAAGCAAGTATCATTTTTATAACCATTCCCCATCAAATAAATTAAGTGTTTTTGTTTTGTTTTTAATGTTTGTTTTGTTTATTATTATTATTTGCTTTTGCTTTTTCTTTTATGTAAGTTATCGTAACAAATGCGTCCTCTGATACTTCGTATGTAAATTTACTACTACTTTTTGTTACTTTGGAGATATTTGGCTTCAAAAGAAGTTATAAACTTTTTTTTTTTTTTTTGGCTTAGTAAGTAACAAAATGTTATTATATTATTATTTTTCAAGCATGAGTGTGAAATTGTTAAAGAATTCATTTATTGTAAGAGATTCAACCCAACAACTTTGCAGTGCTTTAAGAAAATAGATATTAGACGGCCTCGTTTCGGAACAAATTTTTTTAATTTTTTTTATTAAAATGTGATGTAAAAAAAATTAGTGTGTTTGTGATGATTTTTTAACTTTTTAAGAAAAAGATGTATAAAAAGTAGAGAGAAAATAGAATCTTTGACTTTTTGATATGAATTGTTGATTTTATGATTTTTTTAGTGACTTTTTGACTAAAAAAGTCACTTGTCAAACGAATCTCATTACTACCACTAATATAACAACTAATACATCATTTTAAAGTTGCAATAAACTTTGAACAATAATTTTTTTAAAAAAATATTTTTTTTTACTAAAACATACGAAATGATCTAGTTTTGAATTCATTTCAAGCGATTGATACATGTACTAGCGTATGAATTTAAAGTAATATTTTAGGTACAATTATCGATGCACAAACATATACAAATAAAATGATATTTTAGATTAAATTATTGAAGCTACTGCTGCGAGTGATCACCGTGCCGATCGACATTGGATGTCTCATAGGGAGACATATATATTAATAGGTAAGGTAAACGACAAGCATCTTCAAACATAAAGGTGCTTCAAGTCAAGGGTTGTTAGTACTTGATATAAAGTTTTTTTTTTTTTTAATAATAAAATTATATACAGGTTAGAAAAAGAAAAAAAAAAATTACCACATAGAGACACTTACATTTAGGGATATAATGGATTTGGTACGGTCGGTATTTAGGTAAAAAATTACACCGAATATAATATTGATTTTATTATTTTGAACACCGATACAAACCGCTTCTCCCATCAAACTGCACCGAAACGAACCGATTAAAACGGTTCAGTTTGGTACAGTTTAATCGGTTTAGGATTTTTCAAACTTGAGCCACTTTTAAATATAATCATTAATCTATATAAAAACATTAAATTAGTTATTTGTCTACCATTTCAAACATATTCAATCTATCCATTTAATACATATTTTTCAATTCCTAAATTAATAAAAATAAAAACAAAAAAAAAAGTTTAAAAATATTAAGGTTTCAAGAATAATGAATTAGAGTTAAGATTATATATAATAAGAGTTTACAAACTTAGGTTATAAAGATGATAAGATTAATTAATTAAGATTAATAATTTATTATACTTGTTAATATCATTACATTATTAGATTATATATATATATATATATTATAAATACAATATATGATGAAACGGTCAGTTTCGGTTTAAATTGGTACACAAGGTGCTTAAACCGATACCGAACCAAAAACTGAAAAAATTCAAATTTAAAAACCGCACAGACCAATTCTTGTTAAAAAAAAAGACCAAATACAGCCGGTTTGGTTCGGTTCAATCGGTTTTGTCAATTTTTTCAATTTTTTTTACATCCTTACTTACATCTCACAGTTTTTTATTTGCACTCTATCACATACACATTTACACCTCTATGTGTTTTTAATTTTTTTCCTTTCCCTCATCTACATGTAATTTTTATTTTTTTTATTTTGATACATCATCAAATATTTCAGATTCATGGTTTATCCCTATAATTATATAGTATATAATTGGTGGGAACAATTATTAATGTTCTTGAATGTGGTGATTAATTTCTAATACCACGAACTACTTGTTAGGTTCTTGATATTGACAATTTCATTTGACAAAATTTTTTTCAGTTGTAATTTTATTCGATCTTTTTATTTTAGTAAGGTTATGAATTTTTAGATGCGAATCCAACCTGAATTGTACTATGCAGTAGAGTTCGTGATCTTATAATTATTTTATGTTTGTTACTTCGTTGACTATGTCAGGGATCACGCTACCTGGTTAGCTTGGAGGGGTCCATGGGGCAGCGCTCCTTGGTGGGTCCAGGGCAGCGCGTCGAGGGTCAATACCCCTGAAGCAAAAATGCAGTCGAAATTGTTTGTTCGCTCAAGCGAAGGAATGTGCGCTTAAGCGAAGAATCTTTGGTTCCAGAAGTTTTCATTGATTGTAAAAATACTGAGAAGGTGTTTTTCTCACTCGAGCGACACTTTGGTGGCTCGAGCGAAGACACTTGGAAAAACATGCGTTTTAATCTCCTCACTCGAGCGACCATCGCGGCCGTGTTTTCTATAAATATATGGTTCTATCAGATTTTAGGGTTATGGTTTCCAGATCTTCTTCTTGGGTATTAAGGTTTTTATCTGGAGCTTCTTTACTAGTTTCTTTGATGTTTGTTTGAGTTTAACTCATGGTTTGAGAAGTATACATCAAAGGATTGTTTGTTTCATTCAGTACAAAAGAGAGAGTTGTTTTTCGGTGGATTTCGAGGAATATGAGCTTAAAGCTTTGGTGAATTCTGGAGTGGTTCATCATCGTGATTCGACGTCAGCGTTGTGGATTCAATGTTGGGCAAGATAATTCTGATGTGAAGACGGTGGTGGAAGAGACACATTGGGGTCGGTTCGATTCAGGCTTGAATTCGCTAGGTAATTGAGTGTACACTTGTATAATTTTTTTTTGTCTTCTTAGTGAATTGTTTTGTGGTTTTTGCCCCTGATTTTTTTTATCACAATTGGAGGCGCTCCAGTTGTGATTTTTCCACGTAAAATCGTTGCGTTGATTTGTCTTTGACTGTTTGATTGAGATTATTATTTACTGTTTAAAATTAATATATAATCACAAATCAATATCTCCGGAATTTTAGATTTTTCGCTATTAAACATTTATGTTATCTTTGGTTATTCATCTTTATATCATCAACCTAGGTAAAAAGAGGAAAGTTAAAATGAAAAGAAAAACCATGTTATAACTTTATTTTCTTAAATTATTTTTTATAGTTTTAAAAATTACAAATACTTCTTGTTAAAATTTATCATTTAATAAAGTTAACAGAAAAATAAAATTCTTAACTATCCTCTTATACAATAATAAAATTTTCAGAACTATCAATTGAAATATATTTTTGACATCATTAAAAACTGTTAATTACTTAATATTTGATTAATGAAATGAGTTATTTGTTATGAGATTAAAAATTAAAATGAGTGAAATGTAATTTTTAAAATTACATGGGGCATTCGCATTTTACACAAATATATTTATAATTTACCCATGTGTTATTTATTACTCTTATTAGCATCACAGAATCATGTTTCATGAATATATTCTCTTGAAACATTTAATTTAATTTATATATGTGTTATAATAAATTTAAAATCTATACATTTTGGAATCTTTGGTGATGACAAAGTTATTAATCTAGAACACTCTGTTCATATATCAGCATCTCTGTTCCTAACACAGCTTCATTAAGAGTTGTCAACAAAAAAATATATTTAAATGGTTAAGTAGTTATTGAAAACTTCAATATATATAATTTGTTTAATTTTATTTATTTTTTTAAAAAATTTTGAAACATTTTTGTCATTACTCTTGGCTTCTAGATTGCTTCAGCTAAAGCCTGGAAGTGGCATTTCTGCAAGATAATCTGACAGAGCATCCAATTTTGAAGCTTTGCTTGTTTGTAAGCTGAGCTCACTTGTTTTCATTTGCATTTGTTTAAACCGACTTGTCTTTTTCTCTGTGTATTTCTTTGGAGTCAATTCTAGTGACATGCACTCGCAACCACACTTAACATCATTAATTATTAAAGTAAATTATAAATACATTACTTGAAATTTATTTAAAATATAAATTATCTGTTACAGTTTTGAGAATTAGAAATACATTCTTGTCAAAATTCGTCATTTAACAGAATTGACAGAAAAAATGAAATTATTAGAGATGTTAATTGAAATATATTGGTAATATTGTTAAAAATTATTAATTGATTTAGTAGTTGATTAATGAAAGAAATTATTTGTTATACGATTAGAAATTTTAAAGGGCATGATGTAATTTTCAAAATTACATAAAAAAATCTGTATTTTAAATGAATCTTACGAAGTGTATTTATAATTTATCCTAATTATTATTACTACTATTATTAATTTTTTTTCATAGAAATTAAGAATATTGCAATTAGCAAAGTCTTCTTTCTAATAAGAGAGAAGTTTAGTTTAGTGGAGTTGGGCAAATTTGAACCTTTAATTTTATAAATTTCTATAGGTGGATCATATATTTTTTAGATTAATTTGATAATATTAGCTACATGATTTCGATAGATTTGTCTTTAAAAAAAAATAGAAGACAAGTATTGTTTTGAAAATAATTGTTCTTTTAAAATTTAAAAAAAAAAAATCTAATAAAATTATGTGCTATAATTATTAGATCGATTTGATTTTTTTTATTTATAAATAATTTATAGACAATTTTTTAAAAGATGAGGACACGAATGATTAAAATGAGACTATGGTAAGTACTATAGATCCAACCAACATAAGATGTTGGATTCTTTATTATTATTATCTATAATTTTAAACTCGTTTATGTCAAATAATTTATATGAATGAGAAATAATTGAACACATTACATCATTGCATGCTGCACTGTGTAGTAGCCTCTCGAGGGTTATATAATCAAACGTATACATGTGGGATACAGTACGATCTATCAATTTCTAAGTTCAGATTTATTAAACTAATAATTATAATTGGATTTTAACTATTATTCATCCATTGATGGACAAACAAGAGGCATATAAAACAATATTTAGATTTTAAAAAAAGAAAAAAGAAAAACCACACTTTATTAGGAATTACACATAGGGAGGTGCCTTTTTGTCTCTTAAACTTCCACTGCAGTATATGAGCGTTTTAGAAATTAATTTTCTCCTTTTTATTTTTTTAAAAGTGAAAATTTTATTGTAATAAATATTTGAATTTTTTTATTGTTGCGAGAATACTTGCTAAAAGGTCTTCTTAAAAAGTCAAATGAATTGCTTTTAGTAACAAAATTTTAAAAATGTAGCTAAGAAATGCACTTTAAGAAACACAATATTTTGGTCTCAAACCAATTTTTTTTGACACAAAAATTTTAATCTCATAAGGTTAATAATTCACACTAAATATCTAATTCTATCGTTAAAAATATAATAATGACACTTTTAATAACAAAAATATTTTATTCTTAAAAAATAATTTTATCTCTAAAATCTTTGTTTGTAGTGTTCACTCCATATTTTTCTTTTCTTTCTTTCTTCTTTTAAATGTGTACATATCAAAATCAAACATAAAAATTTGTGCCCGTTGTTGGCTTTTCTGCTATTTTTTTTTTTTTTTTTTTTTTTTGAGTTTATGCATTGTGATTAGAAGTTTAAGATTTTAAGCTTAGGAAGGCATATACATTGAGAAGAAACTAAGATAAGTTCATATACACAGAGTTCATCTAATGTTTATCAAACTTTTCTCCTTTTTACTTTACTTTCAATGTGAGAGTCCACAACTTCACACATATAACAAGAAAGGCTTGATTTATTTTATTATTTGTTTGGGTTGCAGCCCTAAGGAATAGTCTAGACTTTATTCATTTTTAGGTGTGAATTGAAAATATTGTCAGTTTTTTATTTTTTATTTTATAAATAGAAAATAAATTTTGTTTGATGTAGACAAAAGTTTTAAGAATAAAATTAAATTAATATGTTTGGTGAATTGTCGAAAAATGAAGGCTAACGGTGGATGGTAAATGAATTTGATGGCCAGAAGTGATTGTCGAAGCTCACGAGGTGGTCACAGGACATTTGAAATGTGACTGGATGACATGTGTGGTGACCGTTCAATCACTAAAGCCAAGTGAATGGTGGCCAAATTTCATTGGAACTTACATATGTTGGCGGTGGTAACGGTAGTAGTGGGTGATTGGAAAGGAAAGAGAAAGTGAAAACTTATGTTGAAAATAAGTGAAAACACATTTTTTTTGCTTTAAAATTTTTTAAAATCAATTCTATTTTAAAGAAAAAACAGTATATGAAATAAGTTTTCATTTTCAATTGAAAAAAAAGTACATATTAAAAAAATGAAAGATTACCAAACATAGACTTGGTAATTTTTAAGGAGGAATTTCAAAACAATGGAACAGACAGAAAAAAATTATAAAAACATGTGAGGTGCAAGTGGTTTTATGATGGGGGTGCAAGTGAAAGGTTGTGGGGGTAAATGTAACTTGTACTCCTCTATCTTTGTATAAAATTTATTTCTTTCTTCCATTAAGATGTAATTCCTCCTATGCCGATCAAAAAAAAAAGAAGATGTAATTCCTCCTATTTTTAATGGGCAAAAAAATCAGTCAAAACCTATTTCAATGTCAAAAGTACATGTTCAAAAGAATCAAAACCTTTTTCCAAAATCTTGTCTGCAACCCACCTCCAGTACCTTCCAAAAATTAGTTCTGTTTGTTTTCACTCCCAAAATCTTAATATGAATATATGTTTTTTCAAGCTTTTCAAAAGCTACTTCATCTTGGGAGGGGAAATTATTATGTCCCTTTCCTCTTCTTAATTATCAAAGCTCTTTATAATTTAATTTAAAAGCAACTCAAAGTTGATTCCGAACATATTTTGAATAAAATGTTTTCCTAGCTATTTATGTTGCAGATTAATTTATTGGCCATCATTCTGTTGGTTGACCAGTCGAACATGTATGAAATGACCAAATTACCCTCACTCCAACCGAGCAATACTTTTCATGATTCCTGGGATTGGTATAGAAATGTGAAGGTCTGCACTGTATGCTGTCCAAATATAGTGTGCTTCAAATATAGTGTGTTTCTATCTGGTGTTTAATGTAGATAAAAGTAAATAAAGTACGTTGGAGTGTGAAGACATTTGCTTTGTTAAAGTTGGGATTACCAACCAACTTGAACTAGATAAGAGTAACGAGTAGAGGGTGGCCTGTTTCTGGAAGCAAAAATTTTGCTTTGGGGGCTTGCTTTTTTGCTTTTCACTTTTTTCATGATCTCAATTCAATTCAAGATTTTTATCTCTGCCACTAGCATTTCCATTGGTGGGCGGCCAATGCTAAAGTCACTTCTGCATGGCATCCTCAATAGAGAAAAAAAGAAAAGTGAATGAAATAAAAATCAAATTTTGTCATCTTTGGCTCTCTGTCTCTTCCTTTTTTTTGTTCTCAAACACTTGACACCAAGGAGTTAAGGTCTTGAAATATTAAAATTGTGTTTGAACTTTTAATTTATGGAGGGAAAAGAAAAATAAAGGGAAAATTGGAGCATTACTAAAATTCATATACATTCTTCATGTTGCTGCATTGTAGAAATTACAAAATATGACTTTGGACTGGACCCAAATGCAGCAAAGCATATTCAAACCTACAAAACATTGTTTTACAACATTTAGCACTTCTGCTAAAAACACAACAAAAATGCTTGACTCGAGCTCGTGCTGACAAAACAAGAACTTTTTCCAGCACATCATGTTCCTCAATCTTCCAGCAACACTGTCCACACTTGGATCGATGGAACTAGATTGACTCGTGTTAGCCTTTGCTTCACTTTCAGTTGTTCGAATCAACTCCACATCATGCCCATTGCCTCTATGTCTCTGCCTCAGTCTCCCTGCAACACTATATGGGGTTGGTTCAGGGGTACGAGACTTCCTTTTCAACCTTGGGTTGATTTCTTTTGTAACAATGTAATCACCATGTTTATAATCCAAAAAATTCAATTTCTCCTCTTTCTTGCCTTCGAACTTTTCATCCCTTTTGTTGCCTTCAGATTCAAGCTTTGATAATTACTGGTGGTAGTCACCAGACTCGGAGGTAAGTGCATACTTCTTATTGGGATCTTGGCTAATTCCAGATGCGATATTGTTAACACCATGTTTGTTCTCCGAAAAATGAATTTCCTCCATTCCCTCACCTTTAAACTCGTCATTTGTCTTGTTGTCTTCACATTTGGGGGTTACCAATCCGTAATGGTCATATTGTTGGTCATAATATCGGGTATTTTGTTTGCATCAGTCTGCGATTGTCGGATTTGAATGAGATAATGTACAACCGACTTGAAGCCCAGTTGAGAAATCAGGAAAGTGGACAGATTGAGCTTCGCTCCAATTGCACAAAGAAAAACACGTAAAATCCTATTAGGAATGGTTACTAAAAGTTACCTTCGTACGAAGAGGGCCAGTGGGAGGCCATCCTTTTGCACGCTGGCAAGAACTGCAGTTGCAAATTCCACGACAAACGGGGAAAATTCAGTTTGGATTCTGTTTTGCTTCAAGCACATGCTCCCCATATCTGCACAAAGTTAATCTCCTTAAGGGTCGATTTGGATAGATGTGGATTTGAAAGGGAATAAACGATAGCTCAAACCAAAGAATGAATAATGTAGCAATTGGCTTTGATTGACTGACCATAGCTTGCAGCCTTGACTAGGTTTGTGGAAATTTGGCTTTCATCTATATCAATCAACTGCCTTCATTAACGACAGAAAGCATTCCCACAAATTTTTAACTAGTATTGAAACTCTGTATCCAATTTTGTAGGGAGTAACAAAGATTTGGATATTTATAAACTCTGTTTATATAAAAGCATAGCTAAAAAATTTATTGAGGTTAATGATAAGGAGATTAACATAATATACCTCGCATACAAACAATCTCCACATAACTGTTCTTGGATCATGCCACACTTGCTGCAGTGTGTACAATGACCAACGGTTTTCTGGCTGCAACACAGCATGGTCATTTCTTGAATTGTGCAACAGTTAATAGCTATGTCTTCTTAGATGCAAAAGCAAATATAAATCAAGTACTTAAGATGAATGATAAAGCCATGCAGCCAGACGATTCAGCAACGTAACATTTTTTTTAGGCTGTGTTTGGATAATGTAGTTGAGTAGGGATTTGGAAAGGGAAATGAAAATATGAATAAAATATAAGCTAAAATTTTTCTCCTTTCTCTCGCTTTTTCTTTTTCTTTCTAAATCTCTACTAAAATTCATGAACCGAATACAGTCTTAAAAAAAAACAAATAAATATAGAAGGGAAGGGATTCATCTTCAATTTTTAACTCCTAATACCAAAACATATATAATTTAAGAGAATGAGAAATACAAAGATACCTATCCTAAATTATTTGATCTTAAAATACTGACATATTACTTTCAAGTGACTTTCCACATGAAGACAAATATTTCCTTAGTATTAATGTGCACCAAATTCAGAGATATCAAAATGGGGAATATAGAGCGTAAATATAAGAATGGATTTGTAGTTAGCTCACTTACCGCTAATAATACCTCCATTAATTTTTTTTCTTCTTCTCAAAAGACCCTAACCATGATTGTAACAGGTACTAAGCTAAGATCTCAAGTGACTCTTCACCAAGTAAAATAACATATTCATTGTTTTCGTTCCAAAATTTTCAGAAGAAAATAATCAAATAGAGCTCAGAGAATGGTAAAAAGAACTATTTTTTATTGTTGTTTTTCCGTTTAAAAGAAAACTCTAGCTTAAACGGAATTTGTGAGTAGTTTTGAGAAGTGACTATGAATGGCCTATTTGTAATTGAACATTAAAACGTAACATTCACCAAAGACAACATGTACATTTTTAAGCAAGGCCTTTTAATGATTGCATATATATGTAACTATAGGAAAGAAAGGTACTTTTTTTTTTTTTTTCCCCTTCTTCTCCCTCTAATGATAATTTATGGATTTGTGAGTAAAACCACACCTGCACTGATGACAAGTCTTTCCCTTGAGTGGATCATAGATTTTCCTCCCATCCAGTCCGTAACCATCCACAAAAAGAGTCCAACTCATGTCAGTGTTACCCAACAGCTTTTCATGTTCGTCCGTGTAAATCTCTGGAGTTGGACATTCTCTTATGCTGTGTTTGGTTAGCAGATTTAGGGAGGAATTTGGAAAGAAAAAGGAAAAAGGTGTTGAAACTAGGTGAAATATAAGCATATTTTATTCATATTCCACCTGTCTTTTTCATTTCCTTTTCCTTTTTCAAATCCCTCTTCAAATCCTCCACCCAAACACAGCATTACACTTTGTTTGATTGAAGGATTTGGAAAGAGATTTAGAAAGGAAAAGAGATTCACACACCTTTTTCATTTCAATTTCCAAATCTCTCCCCAAATCCCCAACCAAATACAACATTAACAAATCGTGCTCACCTTCCAAAGATGTATCCTTTTTTCTGTGCTTCAACTCAGAGTAGCTAACTGGAGTCACATTCTGCAACCTATATTCACACCAAAATGGAGGAGGGTGGGGAATAATACACAATTTCATCAAATTCTTGTAATCAGAACCTAAAATTAGTAAAAAAATACAAGAAACCGTAGAAGTGTTATGGACCTAAAACACCTCAATAGTTGTCAAATCCCCAAATTTTCATCTAATACTTCAAAATCCTATTAACAGAACATCATCAACCTCAGAAACCCCATTTCTCGGCCCAAGAAAAACAAGAAATGTATTAAACATTAAGGCCTACAAACACTCCATGGAAACTGTTGTGTAAAATCGTGGTTTCAATCACACAATATAGCAGTAAGTAATAGAACAAGCATGCACATAAAAATAAGAACTCAAGATATACAGTGGTTCGGCGTGATGTACTCATTTCCAAGGTAAAGATAATAATCCATTATAATCAATCAAGATTAACAAAAAACAAAAAAAAATAGAAAAAGAAAAAGAAGAAGAGACTCGACCTCTCAATGCAACTCTATTTTCTGTAACACTAATGAAAACCTTCCCAGAAATTACAATATATACCACCTAATCTTTGGGCCGGGGCGCTGCCACAAATCCCGGGAAAGGGCTTAGGAGAGTCTTCATTGGTCCTTTTATGGAGGCAGAGGTAAATACAAGACGCCTCAATGTAAATCTAAAACCTAGACACATCAAGAGTAGCTATCAACAACCCATTTTGTGTTGGAACAATTCGTCTTAAATTCTTTAATTGGTGATTTTTGGGTCTTCAAAACTTAGTGATCATCTTGTCTATGTAGAACAGAAATATGATGCTTCAAGTCAAGTTACTAAGTCGTTTTCCTAAAGACAATATTTGCACCCACCAAAAGTGTGCAAGGGATTACAGTAAATTCGCCTCCAGGATACCATGAAGCTTGATCTAAAGATCAAGTCTATCGGTGTTTGCACTGACGAAAGGAGCTCAGAATACTCTTGATATAATCAAGAAAACCAAGACATTGATAATCAAGTCTGCAGAATTTGATTATTAATAAGAAAAGCAGAAACTTGCTTAAGAAACTCTTGATCGAAAACTCTAAATCAAGAGGGAGAGAATTGTAGAAATGATATCTGAATTTTTGGATGGAATGAAATGGATGATTTCGCAGCCTATTTATAGGCCTTGATGGATCTGATCGAATGGTCATGTCCTTGATAGCGTCCGATCAGATCTGACCGTTGGATCAACGATCTATGGTGCAGATCATTCTCACATCGAATAGCTGCCTTGACTGATCACACCTAACCACGATCGGGTGCCATTTCATCCGTATGATCACGCGCATCTCCAATCAACGGCTATGATCAAACCACTCCAGATAGGATACGCACCATTCGATCGGTTGGTTGACTTATCGCCAACGGACGCCACGCCATTTCTACGTGGAGCTGACTATATTCCACATCACCCATGCCACGTTGGATCCACGTCATCGCTCTAATCTGTCCGATGCAAATAAGAAAGCGTCCTCATGGCGCCTTGCACCGATGCGTCCATGCTAAGTGCAAAGTGCGCCATCAAACACCACACTGCCCACGCCATGTGTGCGTACGTGTGCGTATGCGTGTGCAGATGGTGCGAAGCACCATCCTTACGGTATGGGTGCATGCACACTAGCTTTCACATTACAATTCCATATTCAAAGGAATATTTCATGTGGTACTTTATTAAGTGCTCTATAGTTTCCTCTCTTTCTGATATGGGACAAAGTCTCCAAGCTTATTTCAAGCTTTCTAAAGAAAAACAAGGAAGGTTTTGAAAACACCCAAAAATTAAACTATAAATTTTGAAAGCCCATTTTGAAAATTCCCCAACATTTTGCCACCATTTTCAAAATATCAGATGATGATTCTTGGTTCACTTGGCAGCCTTATGCATAGGTGAAGATATCTTACGATTTGAATCATTCACTTAGTGAAGACACCTTAAAGTTAGTCAAGATGGCTTAGTAGACTTGTCTTTGAACTAGCGATCTTATACGACTAATCAGACATATGTCACGCACAGTATAGGTTGCCTTAAGTATTCAAACAAACCGACACGTAGATTGGCCTTGTGTCTATATCCTGTTTCATGAGCGCTCTAGAGTCAAGCCCTTGGACTCATAGGAAGCGGCACCACCTCCTATACTTACATAGGTAAGCTTACTGAGAGTACCCCTGTAACTTATAGTGCCCTAACAACCTAGTTGTAAGCTTATTAAGAGTTTGTTAATTCATCCTCTTCTTTTCACATTACAGGTACCATGTACTCCAACTTTGGGATCGAAATGAAATAAAACTAAGTGCTTGTAATCACGACATACGGTGTACTTGGGCTCATTAAACTTAAGACTTGATGTTTCTTCAAGCATTGAGTCGATTTTCCACCAGGAGTGATTATGTTAAGTGGGCTTAAGACCCATCCCCTTTGATAGTTTCCATACCAAATCCCTTTCAAGTCCCTTTGTTAAGGGGTCAGCCAAGTTTTCACTTGACTTTACATAACTAATGGTAATTATATCTTCTGTGATCAACTGCCTGACACAGCTATGTCTTAGTCCTATATTCCTGGACTTTCCATTATAGACATGGCTATAGGCTCGTGATAGAGTTACTTCACTATCATAATGCAAAGATATTGGTGGCATAGGTTTTGGCCATATCTTAATCTCTAACAAGAGATTTTTTAGCCACTCTGCCTTTGTGCTACAAGAAGCCAATGCTACAAACTTAGACGCCATGGTTGAGTCTGTTATACATGTTTGCTCCTTAGAACCCCAGGAGATAGCTCCTCCTCCAAGAGAAAAGATACAACCACTCGTGGACGAGTGATCTTCACGGTCAGTTATCCAACTAGTATCCGTGAATCCTTCCAGCACTGTTGGATAGCCATTATAGACTATTCCATAGTCTATGGTTTTCCTCAAGTACCTAAGTACTCGGTTAACAGCATGCCAATGCACACTACTAGGGTTACTAGTGTATCTACTAAGTTTTCCCATTGCAAATGTAATATCAGGTCTAGTGCAAGTCATGGCATACATCAAGCTACCTATTACTCTTGAGTATTCTTGTTAATCAACAGCTCTTCCAGTATTAGGATACAATTTCAAATTTGAATCAAAATGTGTAGACTTGGGTGTACAATTATATTGATTAAATTTCTTAAGAATTTTCTCAATATAGTGCGACTGGGTAAGAATCAAATTATTGTCATGATCTTAATACCCAGAATTACATCAGCCAAGCCCATATCTTTCATACTAAAGTTAGACGATAAGAAACTTTTAGTACTTTCAATGACATCATTGTCAGTACTAAAAATAAGCATGTCATCTACATATAGACATATGATTACACCTCTATTGCCAGTAAACTTACTATATACACACTTATCAGATTCATGTATCCTAAAACTATTTGACACTATTACTTTGTCAAATTTCTCATGTCACTATTTAGGAGCTTGTTTTAGTTCATATAGTGACTTCATGAGTTTACACACTTTGTGTTCTTGACCCTGTACAACAAATCATTCTGGTTGTTGTATGTAGATTTCCTCATCTAACTCTCCATTTAGGAAAGCGTTCTTAACATCCATTTGATGGATTTCAAGCTTGCAGATTGAGACTAAGGCAATCAATACTCGAATTGTGACGATTCTAGCCGCCGGAGCATATGTATTAAAATAATTGATACCCTCCTTTTAAGTAAAACCCTTAGCAACTAATCTTGCTTTGAACTTGTCAATTGTGCCATCAACTTTCATTTTCTTTTTGAAAATTCATTTACAACCAATTGGTTTGGATCTAGATGGCAAATCAACAACTATCCAAATATTGTTACCCATGATAGAATCCATCTCATCATTTATTGCTTCTTTCCAGAAAGCAACATCTTGAGACTTCATAGCCTCCTCAAAGGTTAATGGATCTGAATCCATATTTATGGGTGTTTTGGAAAGTTGGTAAAAAGCTGGCTTTTGGCTTTTTACCAAGCTTTTTGGCTCTTTTGGAGATGATTTGGGAAGTTTGTAAAAAGCTGATTTTTTTGATTTTTTGTTTAATATTTTTTAAATGTGTCACATCACTGTAAAATGATGAAAATACCCTTACCTTTTACTGAAAATTACGATTCTGCCCTTTAGTACGTCAACACTGTTTTGAATGTAACAGCCACCACATGTTCCAACAAATTTTAATTTTTTTTATTAGTACTACAATTTCCAAATTTTACCAAATACTTTTTATTATTACAAATTTATTATTCTCTTTTTCACGAATTTATTTATTTTATTATTACAAGTTTATTAGTAAATGTATTATTTTTTTTATACAAATAATTACCAAATTATCCAAACAATTATTACAAAAGACCAAAATACCCATAGCAAATTTTTTAAAATTATTATGACAGTTTTGTTAATTATTTTTATTATTATAATTGAATGGCATATTTATTTTCTTAATTTTTCCCAACAAATTGCGCTCTTACATTAATTAATTTCTACATTACAATTTGGTAAACGCCCTTCAGAACCTGCAACTTACCAACAGAACCGTACATTTTTTTTGACACTTTTAATAGTTTCACAAATTCATTTCGTTTGCCATCACCTCGTACAGACCGAACAGGATTTACAACCCAAGTTGACGCCAATGTCGCACTAATTCATTCCGTATTGATTTCCTCACTTCGTTCATATGTACGTCATTGTCGCCCTCTGGTTCACCATCATCATCGTCACCAAGACCGTCAACATTTGGCATGTCGTTGAATGTAAAATTCTCTGCATTCACAACCTTGTTGAATGCTCCATCGTCGCTCGAGTTGTGGCGTATAAAATTATGTATTGCCATTGAAGCCCCAACCAATGGCACCTGCACTTTCCGGAAATCATATCGCAGCATGTTATTTAGGAATCCCCATCGCGTTTTCGATACGCCGAACGTACGTTCAATTGCACTCCGTAAGGAGGAGTGCACCGTGTTGAAAATTTCGTTTGCATTTTTTGGCCGTCCTGTTGCGCGAAACTGTTCCTGGTGGTAGCGGCATCCCTTAAACGGCGCCAAAAACCCTTTTTGGTTCTTGTACCCCGCATCAATAAGGTAATATTTTCCTGGTTGTATGTCGATAATTTCGCATTAGTACGGTGGTTGATTACAAATATCAAATGCACACAACTAAGACAAACAAAAAAAGATGTGTCGTTCATCCTACCTTCCTCTGGCATGGGGAATTTTTTGGCTGGGTCCTGTGTTACTTCGTTAAAAACTCTACTGTCATGCATATTTCCCTCCCATCCGCAAGATATAAAAGTAAAACACAAATCGAAATCACACGCTACGAGTATGTTTTGCGTGTGCCGTCCTTTACGGCCAAAATATGGCGGTGCCTCCTGAGGCGGGAGATGTGCCTCCACATGTGTGCCGTCAAGCGCGCCAATACAGTCCTACAGAATCACACAACATCATGTGAAGGAGAAATGCTACTACCCCAAAAAAGTTTGCCTTACTTTCCGAAAGTGGCTACTATTCATAATTAAATGTGCCAAAAATAAATACATTCACTTTCAATGGGAAATATTTTCGTCGGGACTCCAAGTACGGATGTCTACTGTATTGTGACCTTGTCGGTCGGCAGTGTGCTCTCTTGAACAACTTCGTCGATTTAAGAACTCGCATTACATGACGCCAGACTGTTTCCCCCGAGTGTTGGAAACGGTCTTCTATGTCCCAACTCGTGAAGCCCCGTAACACGAATATGAACATGCCGACACTCTCAACTATGTCTATACCATGGGGACGCTGTGGTACTGGGAGGCCGCAATCTTCAACTAATGTCTTGCACAACCTTAAGAACACATCCTGTGACATCCGAAAATTTCGCTGAAATGCTTCATTCCTTCCTCGAAGCATCTCCTGCATCCACATGCTACCAGTCAATGCGGATGTGTGAAACGGAGTCCTGTCAACATACGCGTACTCGTTGGCAACGCGAGCAATTTCCACCCAAATCATTGATGTCGTCGACTCCATTTCTCCGATCGTCTCTCGTATCCAAGCATTTATTTGGCCATTGCGTACGACTCCCGAGCTAGTACCCTCTTGTGCATCCATAGACGTTGCAAATTATATGAAATAAGAACGACCAGCTGTAGTGCTTAATTGCCAAAATGAGTTGCACAACTCCATGATATATAACACTCCTGCAGAAGCATACTCGAGCGCTCCTCCTCGAGTGAGAGTTTGATGGGTGAATTTCTACCA
The DNA here is from genome assembly GCA_030407325.1 of Camellia japonica. NCBI lineage: Eukaryota > Viridiplantae > Streptophyta > Magnoliopsida > Ericales > Theaceae > Camellia > Camellia japonica. Next base: position 137,411,333 of record JAPPVO010000059.1, on the reverse strand, counting down.
TTTGTATGGAGGTGTCCCAGCGGGTGGTCGGTGTTCGGTGGGTGTGTGGATCCGTGGTGTGACATAGAAGACCTGTGAGGTAGAAGTCCTGTTGGCTATGGAGTTCGGCAGTAGCATAGGCGTGGGCTGTAGCAGAGGCTTTGGCGTGGGTACTGGGTGATGTGTGGATGTTTGTGGGTGTTACGATCTGTGGATCTGTGGGTGTTGTGCAGGGGAGTTGCAGCAGCTTGGAGTCTTCAGTAGGGGTGTTGCTGTGGATCTTTGGGGTCTTCTTGGCCGGTGTGGGTAGGGGGATTGGTCGGTGGCTGTGAGTGTTGATTGTCCTTGGGAGTGCTCGGTTGCATTGCGTATTGCGTGCTCGAAGTTTGAATCAGATTAGAAGTTCCCGCCCATGGAGTGTGGCCTTGGGTGTTGGGTGTTGTCAGTGGGTGGTCGGTGGTGTGCAGATGGGCGTTGTCAGTGGGTGTAGCAGGTTGCTTTTGGTGCTAGGGTGGCGTGGGTCTTGGCTAGGCTTTGGAAGTGTAGCAGCATGTGGGTGTGGTTTAATCATGTGGGAGTGTAGCAGTCTGTGGGTGAAGGAAAGGTGGGTTATCAAAGCTTGGTGTTGCAGCAGCAGCTATGGCGTGGGTCTTGGGTTGTAGCATTGGGAGTTGTAGCAGTAGTGTGGGTTGTTGTTAAGATGATTTAAAATCGTGAGCCCTACAGTAGAGGTGATTAAAATATCTGGGTTGATTAGATGGGTTTCTAGTTCGGGCTGCTTTGGGAGTTGGTTTAGTTAATCTAGTTTGGTTTGGGTGTTTTGGTGGGTTAATTATGTGGAGATTCATGTATTTTATTTTTCTAGTTAAGTTCTTCTTAACTCTTTTTTAAAAAAATAAAAATCGAGAGGCTTAGGGGTTGGTTGTATGGATGCGAGTAGCAGTAGTAGGGGTATTTTTATACTTCCGAATCTCTCTCGATGCATGTCATCTTCTTGTACTTTTTATTTCATGCTGTTAAATGAAATTTTTCTTTGCTGATCAAAAAAATAAAAAAATAAAAAAAATATTCAACTACTATCAACGTGTGTTACTGTGGGCATGTGATTGTCCAAAGCCTAGTACACCATCACACTACCATGTGAATGTTACTACATTTCCAGGTTTGTACAATTTGTAGTTTGCATGCTTGCATATAAGCATCTTGCTTTCATGTGCTTCTGATTGACGTATGCTGCATCAACTTTTTCAATATTTGATGTGAATTGTTTTGGAATAAATTTATGTACATAAAGAAATGTAAATAAATAAGATAATGAAACACAAAAATGTTTTTGCATTAAATAAATTCCAAAAATAACCCAATAAATAATTAATTTTTTTATTTATTGAAATGTAAGTACTTTGCTGCCTATATTAAATAATTTGAATAAATAAGTGTACACAATAAATAAAATAAATAAAGAATAAATAAGTCAATTAAAGAAATCTAACTACTTTGCATCCTATTTTTTTTTTTTCGTCACAAAAATTAATTTCAACATAGTTAAAAAAACCCATCGTTTTCAATGTTTTTTTAACCTTCCTGGGGACTACATTATCTACTTTTTAATTTTGTAGCAAATTAGTGTTTGCTTTTGTAAGACCAATTTTGGTTTTGTCAATTATAAAATAGATTTAACAAATTCAATCCAAATACACTATACGAATGTTGCCCTCTTGTTTTTCCCAGCAAACTAATGTCTGCCCCACAACTCACCATTTGCATGTGACAAGGAGCAAATAAAATAAATAATAACGCAACAAACCAAAAAGAGCCTGCAAAGAGTTGCATGTACATTCTCTGGCCAAAAGTTGTGCATAACATAACAAGCATGTGACACGACAGTGCCACCTTGGGGCGTGTATACTCGCATATCGGTTGCAAAGTCCTACAGAATCATACATACACGTCCACACCAAAATAAAAGAAATGCGAACTGTCTCGAGACTTCACCATCCCAAAAAAAAAAAAAAAAAAAACAATACAAACACACATAATATACTACAATCTCATGATAACCAAATAGTAAAATAGCATTCCAACCACAAAGGCCTAGTCCAAGTCAACAGCACCACTACTCCCGAACAGCCGTGTCCCCTCTTTACGATCCCTGCCAACATTGGCTGGCATGCATGCACGCTTCTCTGTTAACCAGTTGACAATGTAATTCTGGGGAAGGGCCATGATGATGTCCCGATTATCGGGTGCATCCATTATGCCGCATGCGAATGAGAACAACTTATCGCCGGGCTCTAATCCAGGCGTGCTCATAAGCCATGCAAGACAGTCCCCCACTGTGTTGTCACCTTTACTCGTGACAACGTATTGCGTGATTTTCAGCTCCCTGCTTTGTTTGCTCACTACTTCCACGAGATTGTTCATGCTACTAGCAACAGTACCAGGCGTTGCCCGCTTGCGCCGTTTTGGATTGGCTGATCCATCCACGACTAACTGGGGGAGAGCATCCTCAAAGAGGCTACTATCAACCACGTTCTCCCCGACAGTGTCATGGCCCGGATGTAGTGGTGTGCCTGCATTGAGAGGTCCCATCACGCTATCCACGTCCATGGCATTGGTCGCAGCAGTAGCATCATCGCGCACTTCTGTTGGAGTCCATGAATGTTTCCCAGTCGCTGCTGCGTCAAAGTACACCCGCTCTATGAGATCCACGTGCTTTAGAGGCTTACTCCTGAATTTAGCACATTGGTTGTTCATCTGTGAAGGAGAAAATACATATGTCAGTACAACTTGAAATGTAATTACAAAACAATAAATGTAACTCTACAATTAAGTGTACACATCGCACGTTGTGGGTTGCCCAACATATGTTAAAGTGGTATGTTCAACAAGTGCTTTGATTTGTTGAAAATAGTTATGTGAACAACATATGGCAACTAAAATCAGCGATACTAGTACAACAGTACTGGGGAACATAAAAGTTTTGTGAAAACATACCACTTGCATTTTGGCCCACCAATGGTCAGGTGCAGTGAACAAGCCTGTCTCATGGTCATACCCAAGCCCTGTCAAGCCGTGGTTGGCATTCTTCAATTTCTTCCAAGCGACCCAATCTTTCTTCAAGTTGTCAAACTTGTTCTTCATTTGTTTGGCTGAATGTAGTAGGCCGGTTTTCTCTAGAAATTTGTTTGCTACATTCTTATACCCTGCCATGGACAATCTGCATGGTTGTCGATTACCACCTTCCATTTCAGCAATGATGAGTTGAAGAAACAGCTTTGTATTGTCGTTGTCGAATTGGCATTTGTGGACTGGCTAGGGTTGGGTTGCTGTGACTGCGTTACCTCGAGACTTTGACGGGGTACGGGGTGATGATCGGTTTGTTGCCATTATTAGTGCTGTCCTGCTTGTAACATTTACAATGCAATATCAGAAAGAAATGAAGTACAGTACAAATTAGTGTTTGCATGGCCAAAAGTGAAATAAAAGTGTAAACACAATTACTGCAGTAATAACAACAAATAGTACAACACTTTCTGAAAGACAAAGTCCGTTTGTACTACACGTTGGGGAAATCTTATGTAACAGGACCAAAACATCAAACTGACTGCAAAGTACATATGTTATACAAAAAGTAACTATGCAGCAATATCCATATACTACAATACATCACATCCGAAACAACAACACCAAAACAACGACGCACAAAAAACCGACGATAGTCCTAAGCATACGTAGACTCTGATTTATGCGCGCAACGACCGCTCGTAACCCCTGATCGACATCATTATGTGGCTGGTCAGTACGCAAACTGGTGCTGCGAAACTCGTCACACCAACCAACCCATGACGCACATCTCTGCTGGACAAAATCACAGTAGATAGTTAGCATGCAGACTATACGACACAACCACAAATGAACGACGACATGACTAAGTGCATAAGAGAGTGGCAACACAAACGCACCGTAGTTCTAGGGCAAACGTAGAACGCACGAGCAGGGTTTTTGGTGGATCTTGATATCTTTACAACGCAATGTCCAAACCCACAATCACACATCCTCGGTGGCCATGATGAAGTGGCACTTGACGTGGAGGACGCCATCTGTATACTCCTTTGATTTTTTTGTTCATGTTATAAATTGAACTAATATAATCTACTGTGCGGAATGAAAGACAGTAACTGAAACAAGTTCATTTTGAATTTAGGTTAATACTTGAACATGCTAGTTTAGTGGTGTGTTGGGACTCTAGCCATTTTGTTGTCTACATTTGCACTCTATATTTTCACTCCGTTTGATTTGTTTTTACTGACAATGTGCTTGCATTATGCTTTAGGTAACTCATTTGCTATGGTTACGAATAGGGAGAAAAAATGCTCCAAAAATCTACTTGCTCAACTGTTCCTGGTTAATGGTCCCTAAATATATTGAGAGAATGTTACTAAACTAATTAGCAGTTAGCAGTTAATATAGCCAAGTATAAAATTCCAAAAATAACCCCTTACATTCAAGGCAACCAAACAAATACGTACAAAAATGTAATGATTTTATGTAAAAGATGTAGTAAGAAATGACTTACAAAATTTTTCTATATAGAAATTATTTATTGAACTACATGTCGAATTAACTGTAAATTCTATGTGAGTGTTGTATGCTCGAGTTGTGGCGAATCTCATGATGTTCAACCAAATGCCTGCGACAACTCTTTTTTGTGTGTGTGTGTGTGTGTGTGTGTGTGTGCGAAACTGTGATAGATCATGGAACCTCCATAAGATCATTGAAAAAGAAAGACACAATGGTTAGGTAATGAACTAATGGGAAAGGGATTTCTTTCTATTCTCTATGTTCTTCTCCCTTTATTATGTTTAGCTTCTATTTGAATTATCAATGCTAGAAAAACTCTAGACCTAAATGCACTTTGTTGATCATAAGAACTAGAAAAACACAAGTTAACTTCTAATTTCAGTTACTGATTTGAGAACTATAAAATTCATCCTAACAGCCACCAGAAACCTCTTACTAAGCTAACCCCTGTAGTGATGGCAAATTCATCCTAAATTTTACCAGAAATTCTCTACTGGGATTTCAAATTATTAAGACACCACAAAGATGATGGATATAGAATCACTTTGATATCTTCCCCATGGTGTGCTTGGATGTGTCTTGGAATTTAGCCTTTTCATATCAGTTCTGTCTTGACAGTCGGTAAATGAAGGCCCTGTTACTGATGGTCTTATTTGGTATAACATACATTAAATTGTGCAAGCATACAAAAAGAAAATTATGGTTTAATGATGGTCTTATTTGATATAATTTATATAAAAAATTGTTTATAATTTTTATTTTTTTAAATCTTAAAAACTTGTATAGAATTATTAAAATTTAAAACAAAATTTATAATTTTAAATTTCTAATTGCCCAAACAGACTAAATAATTTTAATCTAATTTTGTTGGGACATTACTTGATTTCAAGATTGGAATGATTATTTGATGATTTTAAAATATTATTTTACACCATTTATTATTTAACAATTGTTACACAATGTAAATTGACACTACATATCAGATTCCTGCAAGCCACCAGGGCACAATGCTTAAAAAGAACACAACTGACCCCATATCATTTTGTTGTATCAACACAATGGTAGTACAGTCACTGAAATTAATTAATTAAATGACTATAAACAAACTCTTCCAGCCTAATTTCGAAACTATACAAACAATTGCATGATCAGAAGGTCTTTCCAACAGTATCATAAAAGTCATATGAAGCAATAGAGTATGGTGTCCAATCCATGAAAGAGTGCAACTTTCATACAATAAGTCCACTTCACTGTATATATTACATATATATATATACTACACTTCAGTTAATGGGATGCATTAGAATTCTTAGATCAATTTGTCATTGATCTAATCTGCAGGTGTTCGAAGTACAAAACACCTTGGTGTTTCAGATCGGATATACAATCATTTTTTCACATCCGAAATCACAAGTGCAAACCAATATGGACCAACCATTACGAATGTCATCCGAAATCACAAGTGCAGGTCGTCCACAAGATCAAGAACAACTGCTGCCATAGTTTTGGGTCCGTCACTGCTTGCGAGAAGATAGTAAATGGAAGACGGTTTTCGGCGTACTTGATGGTGCAGATCCGGCGAAGGCGAGGACGTTGACGATTAATCCGGCGGCAGCTTTGGCGGGAGACGGCATGGTCGTCGGTTATTCGAGGGAGTTACACGATGCCGCTTGAAGGAGGATTTTGCTATCGCAACCAGACTCTGAAGGAGGCAAATGTGGCCTCGTTTTGCCCTAGGCCCCAATTTATGAGATGAGGGTAGTTTGGTAAATGGCCAAGTTGCGTTTCTAGCTCTTCCCAAATAGTGGATTTAGCTTTTTTCAACACTCCAGCGTTTTTACCCTTGGCTGAGAACGCTGCGTTTTTTCAAGGTTCCTAAAACGACACTTAAAGAAATCATTGTTTGCTTACAAAAAGCTTTCCTAGTTCCTTTTACAAGGTAAATAATGAAATCAGGGCCAAATGACTTCTCAGTTCTAGCCCTCTTACTTCTCCTTAGCTCAATAGGCTCATTAGGTTCATTAGGCTCAATGGGTTCATGTCATTCACTTTCCTCTATAGACATCAAAGGAGTTGATTCATTTTCTTGATTAAAATCCAACCTTAGAATGGTTGTGAAACGATTCTCATAAAATACTGTATCACGTGATTCAATGATGGTATTTGTTTCCATCGAACCATTGGGCTCTACTACTATAAACCTATATGCTTTTCTATGTATAACATAGCCAAGGAATATGCATTCAATTCCTTTTTCACCTAATTTCTTCCTTTTAGGTTCAGGCAATCTGACTATTGCTCTACAGCCCCATGTTTTCAAGTAACCAAGATTAGGTTTTTTGTTTTTCCAAAATTCTTAAGGAGTAACATTTCTTCCCTTGAGAGGAATTTTATTGAGTATGTGACAGGCAGTGAGCAAGGCTTCACCCAAAAAATCAGAACTTAAACTAGAGTAAGAAAGCATAGCATTAATCATTTCTGTTAATGTCCTATTATTTGTTTCAACTACTCCATTTTGTTGTGGTGTGTAGGGTGCAGACTTCTCATAAATAATACCAACATTTTCACAATATTCTGGAAAATTTTATTCACTGCCCCTATCAGACCTATAAGTCTCTTTATTTTGACATTACATTGATTTTCTACTTCTGTCTTAAAAATTTTGAATTTATCAAGCACCTCATCTTTTGAATGCAAAAGATAGATATGACAGTACTTAGAAAAATTATCAATGAATGTTACAAAATATTTCTTACCACCTCTAGTGGGGGTACTATGCATGTCACATACATCACTATGCACAAGTTCAAGCAGAGATGTGATTTTATCTACTTTAGGAAATAGAATGCGAGTAATTTTAGATTGCACACAAAATTTACATTTCTCAAACATATCAATGTTATACTTAGGAATTAAATCTAAATTAACTATATCATGCATTTTCCTAGTATTAACATGACCTAAACGAGCATGCCATAAAGAAAGAAAATCAACAATATAAGTAGAAATAAATGTATTATTGATAACATTAAGTTTAAATATTCCTTGATACATGTAGCCCTTACAAACAAAAATCCCACCCTTAGACAAGACAAATTTGTCCGACTCAAATACTAACTTGAAACCATGCTTATTAAGCAGGCTTCCAAATACAAGGTTTTTCCTGACATCAAGTACATGATAAACATCATTAAGACTTAAGACTTTTTCCAGATGTGAACTCTAGATCCACCGTTCCTTTGCCTTTGATAGCAGCAGTTGAAGAGTTGCTTATATAGAGAACTGTTCCATCACTCACTTGTTCATAAGTAGTGAAACGGCTCTTGTCGTTGCAGACGTGCCTTGCTGCTCCTGAGTCAATCCACTAGTCACCAGTATCTTCGAGCATGTTCATCTTGGATACAATAGCCATGAACTTGTTCTTGGCATTTGATGCTTCTGGCTTCTTCTTGTATGATCGACATTCATTTCTAAAGTGCCTTGGCTTGCCATAATGGGAGCAAGCGCCTTTCGGTTTCTTAGCATCTTTCTCAGGTTAGGGGTTGCCCTTACGCTTCTTTTTGTTGAACCTCTTGCCATCATCCACCATGTGAATCTTGGAAGTCTGAGCCAATTGGTTTTCTTTACTTTCAAGAAGCCTTGACTCTTTTTCAACTCAGAGGTGTTGAGCTAATTCTTCTAAAGTAAGATCTTTCTTTTTGTGTTTCAAAGTTTTCTTAAAATCCTTCCAAGAAGATAGCAGTTTCTCTATTATAGATGAAACTATAATATATTCATCCATGTTCATATTCTTTTGTTGAAACTGACTCAGAATATGTTGGATTTCATGGAATTGTTCCATAATGGGCTTTGTATCAATCATAGTAAAACGCATAAAATTACTAACAAGAAATTTCTTATTGGTGGCATCCTCGGTGAGGTACTTTGACTATAATATGTCCCATAGTTGCTTTGCTGTTTCCAGATGTTGATACGCATCGAACAAAGAGTCTAACAACGCATTCAGAATGTGTCCTCAACAAATGTAGTCGTCATTCTCCCATTTGGTTTTGGTACGGGATTGCTTCATAGTCTCGTCTTCCTGTTCCACCGGATAGGGAGTAGTTAGCACATAGACCACTTTAAGAGTGGTGAGCAAAAAGTGCATCTTCTTTTGCCAGGGTTGGAAATTTCCTCCATCAAATCGGTCAAGATTCATGAAATCTTCAGTCATTTTCTGAATAGACATCGCCATATCTAAATATTGTCTTTAGATAATTGGAACAATTTGTCTTGAATTCTTTAATTGGTGGTCTTCCTATGTAGAACAGAAATATGATGCTTCAAGTCGCGTTACTAAGTCGCTTTCCTAAAGATAATATTTGCACCCACCAAAAGGTGTGCAAGGGGTTATGGCAAATTCGCCTCCAAGATATAATGAAGCCTGATCTAAAGATCAAATCTATTGGCGTCTACACTGACCATAGTATATCAGAATACTCTTGATATAATCAAGAAAATCAAGACACTAATAATCAAGTCTGCAGAATTTGATTACCAATGAGAAAAGCAGAAACTTGCTTCAGAAACTCTTGATCGAAAACTCTAAATCAAGAGGGAGAGAGAGAGAGAGAGAGAGAGAGAGAGAGAGAGAGAGAATTGCAGAAATGATATTTGAATTTTTTGGATGGAATGAAATGGATGATTTCACAGCTTATTTATAGGCCTTAATGGATCTGATCGAATGGTCATGTCTCTTGATCGTATCCGATCAGATCTGACCGTTAGATTGACGATCTATGGTGCAGATCATTCTCACATTGAATAGCTGCCTTGACTAATCACACCTGACCACGATCGGATGCATCTCCAATCAACGGCTATGATCAAACCGCTCCAGATCGGACACGCATTGTTCGATCGTTGGTTGACTCATTGCCAACGGACGCCGCGTGGAGCTGACTGTATTCCACGTCAACCATGCCACGTTGGATCCATGTCATCGCTCCAACTTGTCCAATACAAATAGGAAAGCGCCCTCAGGGCGCTTTGTGCCTGTGCTCAATGCAAAGTGTGCCATCAAACGCCACACAGCCTGCGTCACATGCACGTGTGCGAATGGTGTGAAACACCATCCTTACAGTGTGGGTGCATGCACACTAGCTTTCACCTCACAATTCCATATTCAAAGGAATATTCAATGTAGCACTATTAAGTGCTTCATGTTTTTCTCTCTGTCCGATGTGGGACAAAGTTCCAAAGCTTATTTCAAGCTTTCCAAAGAAAAACGAAGAAGGTTTTGAAAACACCCAAAAATTAAAATATAAATTTTGAAAACTCATTTTGAAAATTCCCCAACATTTTGCTTATATATGATCGATACAAAGAGCAATCAATATCAATCTAAATCAGATGAAAAACAATAAACCCATGAAACATTAGGGTTTGGAAACAATTTGACACATCAAAACAGTATGAAAATAAGCCATTAAGGCCACCTCCAATCTGTACTTTAACTTCAATTGAGTGAAAAAAGTATTCTAATGAATAAACTCAAATTTGAGTACAATTACCAAGTGTCAAGTTTTGAGTGCATGAAGGAGTTGGAGTAAAGAAGAAATTGAAAATTTTTGGTAGTAGCCCATCTATGTGATAAGTTTTAATGGGAATTTTTTTTTTGTTGATAAATTCTCTTTCTAAGAGTTTTATTCTATCCAACTCATATTCTTTTTTACTATTTCATTAGATTCTATTTGAGGTAAGAAGACCAAAACACCCTCAATCTCTCCTGCTCCCTATTAATGTTCATATTTAATGTTGATTGTCGTTATGTTTTGTTAGTTTCCATGCATCAGGATAGCGTCAAGATCCTCTAAAGTTAAATTCCTAGAGTGATCTCCTAGAGAATCCAATCTAACGGCTGAAATGCAAACTAACCAAAACGACGTCGTTTTGGTTAGTAATTTGAAAAAAAATAAAATAAATAAAAATTCAGGATTTCAAAATTCCCTCCCTCAGCTGCCTATACACGCATATGGCAGCAGATATAGAAAGAGAGAGAATAAGAAGAGAGAGAAGAAGAAACTATCTGCTCATCGTGGTACCCATCCCTTGATAGCTTCACCAGCCACCGCAGCAAGCCAAGAGGGCCAACCTGCCACAACCTGGATGATAATTAGGAACAACTTCACAATTCTCTCTTTTCTTCTCAAAATGCTCATCCCTTACCTTCTTTGAGCCATTCAATTTCTTATGACTCAACCCATCTCTAATTTCACCAGCCTTTCTTTCACTCAGAAACTCTCCACTCTCTTCGAAGAAATAATTCGAGGCACGTGTAACTCCGATGATGACCCTTTATTCAACTGTCTCTCTCTTGGGCTCTCTCTGCCATCTTCTATAGCAGAAGCCTTACCACAAATGCAGCCCATGAATTTCAAACAAACACCCAACAAAAATAAACCCTCCTTTACAAATACAAATCACCAATAATAACTAATTTTATCCAAAAACAAACCCACCATATCAAATTCCATTGAAGAAAACAATTAACTAAAAAAAACCCAAGTTAAGAATTCAAACTCACTGTATAAAACAATTCATGAACCAACCACTACATACTCACGAATCTTTCTTCAATGATATATACATGGATTGTACGACCACTATATACTCTTCTCTTCTCTCTCTCTCTTTCTCTCACTCACTCACTCACTCACTCTATTTTTTTACATCCGCTGCGTATATAGCAACTGCGAGGGAGTCTGCCGGTGGCAGGACGGCGGCAGCGGAGGGGCGTCGGGAGGCAGCGTCTCATCTCTCTCTTTCTATATTTGCTGCCATGCGCGTGTATAGGCAGCTGAGGAAGGGAATTTGAAATCCTGAATTTTTTTTTTTCTTCAAATTACTAACCAAAATGACGTCGTTTTGGTTAGTTTACATTTCAACCGTTGGATTGCATACTTTAGGAGATCACTCTAGGATGTTAACTCTAGAGGATCCCAACGCATCAGGATCTTGACTGTCATTATATTCATATTAATTTGAAATGAATTTTTGTTATTGTGTTGTCAATTACATGATGTGAATATTCACATCATGTAATTGAAATGAATATTCACATTAATTTGAAATGAATTTTTGTCATTGTCCTGTCAATTACATGATATGAATATTCATATTAAAACATACGAGTGTGAAAGTTCATATCACTAAATTAGATGAGAGAGAATGTTCACCTGTTGTGAACGTTCATATCACTACATATTGTGAATAAGAATGTGTTGTCAATTAAAAATATAATGAATGTTATTTTTAATGTGTTGTCAATTAAAAATAAGAAGGTTCACATGTTGTGAACGTTCACATCACTACATTAGATGAGAGAGAATTTTTTGGAAAGGTGTTATGAACGTTCACATCAGATGAGAGAGAATGATCACACTATTTTTAATGTGTTATCAATTAAAATTATATTTTCATCAGACGAGAGAGAATGTTCACATTATTTTTAATGTGTTGTCAATTAATAATATATTCACATTATATAATAATATAAAATAATAACATCAATGTTATTTAATTTGTGTATGAAATTTCTTATGCCTTGGTTCCTTCTCTTCTCTCTCCTCCCTTCCAACATTAAATATCAATATTAAATATAAGGGCATAAGAGTCTAAGAAAATAGTGTAAATCAAGAAAAAGACTTTATGAAATAAAAGTATAAATACATGGGATTAAGTGGGTTAAAAAATTCCTTTATAGACTTCTTGGGTTAGAACACTTCTAAATGGGATTTATCAATAAAAATTTCAATTTTAATTAGCTAGAAATTTGAGTAAATAAATTGTCTAATAGATTCGGAATATACGTGTCCATATGACTGTTCAATGATATTTTATAATTTATCTACTATTTTTTTCTTTTTATTGGGCACATAGCCAAAAACAAAGGCACTGATTTTTCCTTGATTTGAGTCAAATATTGAGCAAAAGTCAAGGAAATGGATATCACCTAGTGCCCCCTCCTCCCCCCCCCAAAAAAAAAAAAATTGCAAAAAATGATTTTTTGTTAATAAAAAAAAAAATAACTTTTATCACAAAAAATTAACTTTGTCATTCATAATTTTGCTATTTATAACTTTTATTTACTGTTAATGTATATGTGGTATATATTTCTACATTTATTAGGTATTAATTTCCTAGATATATTAGGTATTGCCATAATTAGATCTCTTATAGGATACTCTTTCTCATAGTTAGATTTATAATAGGATATTCTTTCTCAGCCTATATATATAGGCCTTCTATTGTATAGGATATTGATTCAATATAATCATTCAATACAATACATATTATTTTCTCTCTCTCTACTATTCTCACATGGTATCAGAGCTATAGGTTAAGCTCTTGGTGTTCTTCGCCTTGTCGGCGGGCGGCAGCCTTGCCTTGGCCGCTAGCCGAACCTCAACCTATTCTGCTATCATATTTTCTTGTCAATATCGCTTCGTGGTGATCTCTTACTTTGTCCGCTAGTTTATTCCTACCCTAAATATCTCTATCATATATATATATATGTATTTTTTTTATGTTTCTGTTCCACTCTGTCTTTCCCTCTGCTTCAACCTCAAATAAGTTTTTATCTTCAAACCTATTTGAGTTTGAGGGGGGTATTATACCTATATCATGGTGAACATGGTTATACACCATGCAAACCACCTAAGCCGCCTCATTTTGGTGCACTCTCTAAGCCGTCTCCTTGGCACACAACCCAAGTCGCCCCATTTGGCGCACAATCCAAGCGAACCACCCAAGCTGCCCCCTTTGGCGCACCATCGAAGCTGCCTTTTCTGGCACACAACCTAAGCCGCCTCCCTTGGCGCACAATCCAAACCACCTCTTGGCGCACTCAGTTATCTGTTGCCATCATCGTTCAGCACTACGCCATAAGTTATGTGTGTGCCACGCTTGTTGGTTCAACATCCAGTTCTCTACATCGGTCCGACATGACCCCTTTAAACTGTCCCGACATTGATTCCGATTAGCTTCTACAACGGTCCAGCATGACCTTAATCTGATCTCGGCATTAGTTCTAGCCAATTTCTACAACGGTCTGGCATGACCTTAAACTGTCCCGGCATTAGTTCCAGCTAGTTTCTCCAACAGTCCGACATGACCTTAAACTGTCCTGGCATTAGTTTCAGCCAGTTCTTACAATGGTTCAACACGACCATAAACTGTCTCTCAACATTAGTTTCAGCTAGTTTCTATATCGGTCCGACACGATCATAAATTGTCTCCTGCCTTTAGTTTCGGTCTCTGATCTATTTCAAGCGCCCTTGCGCTCCCGTTCGGATTTTGCAATCTATTTGTCTTTTATTTTATTTCATGTTTTAGTTTTTCTCTCCAAACTCAAGATGTTTATCCTCCTTGAGTTTGAAGGGGGATGTTAATATATATATGGTATATATTCCTAGATATATTAGGTATTGCCATAGTTAAATCTCTTATATGATACTCTTTCTCATAGTTAGATTTCTAGTAAGATACTCTTTCTCAGCCTATATATACAGGCCTTCTCTTTTTTTTTTTTTTTTTTTTCAGAAACAAAGAAAAAAGAAAAGAAGACGAAGAAACTCAAACAGGTTGTCATAGCTCAGGGCCTAAGGAAGCCCTACCCAACCATGTCAGCGATCACTAGCCCTCGAATTTCATCAGGAGCCTCGTCCATGACAACGAAAGGCTCGCCTTGATTAGCTCCCAATTTAGCAAGACCATCCGCATTGCCATTACCTTCGCGCAAAACATGCTGGATACCACAGCCACACCTTCGGATAAGGAATTTGGAATCCTCCACCAAGCTTCTAACTGCAGGACAAACCACATAACCTTCTTTCAACAACTCAATCACAGATAAGGAATCTGTTTCGATAGTAAAGTCTTTGTACCCCTTTTCAAAAGCAATAGTTAGACCTCGGTAAATAGCCCAAAGTTCTGCCTCCAAACTGGTACAAACATCGAGCTTCCCATAGTACCCAATAAGCCAGATACCTCTTTCATCTCGAACAAGACCACCAAAGCCTCTTTCTCTTGGGTCACCATTTGTGCTACCATCAATGTTCAACTTCAGTTTACCTACACATGGAGGACACCAGTTAATGATCACACCACAACTAATAGAATGTAAAACAATAGAACGAAATGCTTCCTTAATATTGGAAGCATATCTATGTAACAATAAAATACTTTGAGCCCAAGGGAGTTCAACATTCTTAAAAATGTTTTTGTTCCGGTCTTTCCAAATTTGCCAAATAGTAGAAGTAAAAAGAGTGGGATCCAAATTAGGAGAGTGCTTTTTCCTAAGATTAGATTCCAACCAAAAAATTAATGGGAGTTGCCGTTCCTTATTTAACCAAGCTAAACAACCCATATTCCTCCATATATCAACTGCTTTAGGGCAGTCTCTGAAGATATGATCAATATCCTCCCAAAGGTTACCACATCTATTGCACTCAGCAGAATTAGTAAGCCCTCTCTTGACTCTGAGGCTGTTTGAGAGAATCTTGCCATGCAACACAAGCCATGTAAAGCCCTTAAGCTTTTGGGGTAGCTTAAGCTTCCACAACCAAAGCCAGTTACTAGTTTCAATCTCATGATTGGCAACTAGTTCATAAGCTGAAGCTGTAGAAAAATCTCGAGAACTAGAACCATGCCAATGAGGAGTGTCTGGATAAGTAACAAATCTCGGAAGGTGAACTTTAAGAGCAAGGTCAACAGCCTCCTTAGGAAGCTTAGAATTCAATTTAGTGATATCCTAACCACCTTCCTCATCCAAAAGAATATTAACAGTTTCAGAATTGATGAGAGGTGATTGGGGAAAGAGTGAAGCAAGATTACTCTCTCCACACCACTAATCAAACCAAATGGAAGTTTGATTACCATCCCCAATACACCACTTACTACCTTTAACCAGGGTCTCTTTAGTTTGAAGGATACCCTTCCAAATGTAGAAAGCTCTTCTCTTACTAGAATAATCAAGAAGAGATCCCTCTTGGAGGTATTTAGCCTTGAGCACTCTAGCCCATAAACAGTTATTGCCAGAAAGTAATTTCCAGCCCAACTTAGCAAGTAAGGCAATATTGTAGTGCTTAGCCTTTCTAATGCCCAAACCACCCCTATTTTTGCACTTACACACAGTATTCCACTTAATCAAGTGAACTTTTTTCTAATTTCCCACCTCTCCCCAAAGAAAGTTGCGGCTGAATTTATCTAGATCATTACACACATTAATGGGCAACTTCATGGTCTGCATGGTATAAGCAAGTAAAGCCGTTGTCACAGATTTAATAAGCATGGCTCGACCTGCTAAAGACAGCATATTCGCTTTCCGACTTGAAAGCTTCCCGTGAAGCTTATAAAAAATGGAAGAGAAATGAGCTCTAGAAACTCGGTTATGGAGAAGAGGTATTCCTAGATATTTCCCCAGATCATGGGTGAGAGGGATGCCACACAAAGCACTCAAGTTCCTGGCTTGGGAATTGCACAGATTTGGATACACAAAAAGTTTGGACTTAGTCAAATTCACTTTCAGCCCCGAGTGGTTACTGAACTGGCTAATGGTCTCCATAATGTTATTACAATTTTGGGTATTAGCTTTTGCAAATAGTAGAAGCTCATCAATGAAAAATAAGTGAGAGATTTCAGGGCCTCTAAGAAAGGCTTTAATCCCCTTCCAATCACCACAATTGACTTTCTCAAGAATCAAGTTTGAAAGCCGCTCCATACATAAAACAAAGAGATAAAGGGAGAGAGGATCACCCTGGTGAGTCCCCTTCTCGGATGAAAATCACGAATCTGTTCCCCATTCCAAAGAATAATAGAATTCACAGATGTAACACAATTCATAATCAACTCCACCCAATGCATGTTAAGATTAAGTTCCATACGGGTATCACAAAGGAAAGACCAAGACACATTATCAGATGCTTTCTCCAAGTCTATTTTGAAAATCATCTCCCATTTTTTCCTTTTTTTAGATCGGAGGGTATGGATAATTTATTGTGCAATAATGATATTATCATTGGTGGATCGGCCAGGGACAAAACTACTTTGGTTTGAGCTAACAATTCTATCAAAGAAAGGTCTGAGCCTATTCACAAGAACTTTGGTGAGAGTTTTATAAAACACATTGCACAAACTAATAGGTTGAAAATGTTTAAAGGTTTCGGGGTGTTCGACTTTGGGAATAAGGGAAATGAGAGTTTTGTTAATAACTAGAGGGACACCATGAGAATTAAAACAAGATTTAATGAAGTCACACACAGAAGTACCCACAATATCCCAATAGGAATGATAAAACACAGCTTGAATACCATCACACCTAGGGGCTTTGAACCCTTTAATAGATTTCATGGCTTTCCAGATCTCCTCATTGGACAGAGGTTTACAAAGATCAGTATTCTCTTCAGTCAAGAAAAAGGTCATAGAGTCCAGGTTCCACACCTCCCTATCCATTAGGGAGGGAGAAGTGAACATACTCTCAAAATGATCACCTACATGCTATTTTAGGTCATTAGGATTAGAAATCCAGCAACCACTATCATCTTTCAGGGTAATCACTATCGAGTTCCTTCTTTTGGCTAAAGTAGAAACATGGAAGAACCTGGTATTTCTTTCTCCCATAGTTATCCACTTAGCCCTAGACTTTTGAACTCTTGACACAAAACATTATTATAATCTTTCACAAGCTCTTTTTTAAGAATAAAGAGATTATGGGAAAATTTACTGGATTGGGCCTTTTGAATACCTTCAATTCTACCTAGAAGCCATCGCTTGTTACGAAAAGTGAATAGATTTGTTCCAAGAAGAAGCCTTAGAAGAAATGCTGGGGATAGTTTCAAGAATAGAATTGTTAGTTTCTTGCCAGGATTCTTGGACCAGAGATTTAAACCTGTCATCCAGAAACCAGGCAGCCTCCATTCTAAAAGGTCTAAGAGAGGGGTCAAGGAGATGCGTACCTTCAGTGTAGACAGTCAAAGGGCAATGGTCAAAATAAGTTTTGGGGAGATTTCGAACTGCTCCTTCTTGAAAAAGAACTCTCTATTCAGTATTGCAAGCAGCCTGATCTAATCTTTCAAGAGTATTAGCCATACCTTGACGCCCATTAGTCCAGGTGAGATGAGGTCCAGAACAGCCCAAATCTATGAGATTACACCTATTCAACCTGACAGCAAACTTCCTGGTCCTAGCATAGCTGTGAGAAGGCACAAAGCTTCTTTTTTCATTTTGGCTAACAAAATCATTAAAATCACCAACAACCAGCCATGGTTTTGACATGTTATCAGCCATGGATTCTAAATTATCCCACAAAGTATCACGGCTTTTGGGATTGGGACTGGCATACACTGCCCATAGAATCCAATCAGGAAAATAGTCACGCTTAATTTTAGCGTGGATAACTTGAGGGTTAGCATCTAGGGCCATAACAGTCACTTTGAAAGGGTCCCAAAGGAGCCATAAACCTCCACACTTACCTACAGGATCAACAAAGGTAGATGCAGTAAAACCAAGGTTGTTGAAGAAAAGGCCTATAGAGCTGAGTAAAACTTTTGTCTCCATCAAGACAATAATGGTTAGGTTGTGGTTTTTCAAAAGCTCATGCAGAGTGCGCTTGAATACACTGTTACAGGCTCCACGACAATTCCACACTAGCATCTTTATAGATGATGAGTTAGGACACTGGCAGTGGACTATAACCAGAATTTTCCTGACTCGAAGAAGATCATTCACCATGGCTCTTGTTGAGCCTATCAGAATGCTGTGGTTGGTGGCCCCGTAGCTCATCAAGTTGAGATCTATCTTTACCCGAGCTTCTTCTATCCACCACTCTGTTGCGATTAGGTGAGTAGCTTCAATCTTTGGGTCTATTGCAATATACATTTGGTTGCAGCTCACTCTGTGCTGGATCATGTCGTGGACTTCTATGATCACTCACCACTGGTTTCACTTGGGGAGAGGTAGGGATATCTATGGACATTGGAGGAGGGGAAATGTTTCCTGGTTCAAGAGACAGAGATGAAGACTTACCAAATGCAGTAGCAGCTGTGGGCTTTAGAATTCCAACCACTTCCTCACAGACGGTAGGTGTGGCGATACAACTATTCTCACCTCTAGTATGGTCCAACTCCTGAAGACTGTCAAAAGGATTTGAGCTAGTGTACACAGAGCTACCACTAGCATTCATGATGCTATTACCCAGACTATCACGTGGACTGCCATGCTTAATGTGCCCTTTTGTAGTATTAGGATGAAACTGATCATCAGATTCCTTTTGAGGTTGTGACTCTGTAACTTGGGCTGAGGTAGAGGCTTTAAACCCATTACCATTAAATGATGCAGCCAATCTGGGCTTCTGGCCTCTTTTCCCTTGAGATTTAGGATAAGGCCCATTAGAGTAGCCTTTATTGACTTTCTTTTTACCTTTCCTGTTCACTAGCATCCAAGGCCCAAAGTGTTCCCCTGAAGTCTCCAAGGGTTCATAACTTAAAGCGAGAGCAATTGGGCTTGGGCCTTCCTTGCGCCGGTCTATTGTGCTAACGGTAATAATCTGGGAACTTGGTTCACCAGTCAAGGGGCTAGGAGCCGGCTGTAGACGCGCTTTCGGGAACTCCCCGATATCCGCGCGCGTGAGGGCGGCGCACGAATCTCATTTTGTTCCGAGCTACTACAGTTCGGACTCAATGTCACGGTTCTGAATCTAATCTCACAATGTGTAATATGAGACCGATAGATCACCAAAGAGTCCAAATCCGGCAAATCGTTTTGGAAAACTGATTTTTATAAAGAAGTGCCAAACATGGACTGCTTTGCCAGATACAGAGTCGCCACCTAAATATTTTATGTTGGGAGATTTAGGAAACCCTGACTCGTGCCTAAGGCCACGTGTCCGTCATCACCAAAGTTGCCTTGGCTTGGGAACTTGGGTACGAGAGGGGAAGGTCATGCAATGAGCACCTCCGCTCGCCCGATCAAAGATCGCCCTGTACTAAGCATGATATTTTCTTTTTGAAAACACATGTGCTCTTATTCCGGTTAATTAGCTAATCTTACTAGGTGATGCGCACAGCATACAAGTCTAAACTAGATCGCCTAATTTGGAACAAAACATTGCATGTTCATTTTGTTGAAAACGGTTTGAAGTTTGCTACTCGCAAGTAGGCTAAATCGCAGATTTCAATGAATTGTTCCAATTCAAGCAATCTAACCTTCACTCACAGGCATTCAGACAGTTATATCAAATAAGCAGTTAGCCTCATGGCAAGCATGCTTTCATGGCAATCAATAACACACATGTAGTATGCTAAAGCATAAACACTCACAGTGTACTTCGAGCCAAAACAAAGAACTAGTTAGAAATCATGCATGATCCTAGTTCATGTTAAGATGGCTAATGCAACACATGCGAAAATGCAACTTAGATAGGCTCAGCTATTCTAATCATGTCATGTGAAATGCAACTCGATACATGTATTCAAATAAGAATTGAAGTACAATGCAGTTAGTATGATGCGTAGAGCCCGGTGCATGCAATACAGATGAATGGATGCACACATGCAAACATAAGGTATGCTAATCGAAATATGCCCTAAAACTAACCATTGTAAGCGGTTAAGTAAAAGAGAGAAAGAAATGGGGGTTGGAAGACATGCATCACACACATGCACGCTTATTACAACAATTGGCCCTCTCGACGGAGGGTCCGAACAAGAAGCTAACTAGCTAATCTAAGCTAATTAAACTAATTATTACACAACGAAATTGAATAACTAGCTACAACTAATTATTACAACACAAATGGAATAGCTAAGCACATTAGCTAATTAAGTACAAACCAAAGCGTAAACTAGCTAAGGAAAGTAGCTAAATAAAGCAGTAAACAGATGTGCCCTCAGAGAGAAGAATGCATGCATGCCCGGTTGCCTCGTTCGAAAATCCGTCGCGATGCCCCAATTTGCCTCTATTTGCAGCTGTTCTCAGAAACTTACACCAAGCTCCAGAAAGCTTAAACACCACCATGGGAACCTGTGGGAGGGTGGCCGACCAGTTGTTGCTCTCTCCAGCCACTTGCTGACCACTTTCTGTGCTAAAAACCAGAAAAAGTGGTGGTCGGCCAGCCAGGTTTACTGGTCGGCTGACCAGTTGTTGCTGCCAGACTCCATTTTTCTGCAACAGAGAGCAAGAAAGGGCATGGCAATGTATTTGCAAGGTATGTGTGCGCAACCACCCTCCCTATCATTTCATGAGCTCAAGGGGGTGTGGTTCTCGACCCTCAGGCCACCAATCTCACATTTCAATGCGTGATGGCCGAGAAGCCAATTTGCACAATTCAATATGAAAATGAATGCACACATAAACACATAAGGCCTAAAACTCTACCATGTGTGATCAAGAGCGTCGGCGACCAAGAATTGAGGCACGTTTCATCACTTTAAGTATGAAACGTCTCTCGTTTCCCGTGTTTGGACTAACACCTATTCCAAACACAATGCAACACATAACATGGCATGTACAATGCTATGTAACATGGAGTATGCAATGCAACACAAGCATGCAAATAGGCAATATGATAAAACAAACATGCAAACATGCAATGGACTAACATGCTAACAACATGCAAGGCAACATAACATAGCATACTCAATGCTCAATGGCATGCAAACTCAATGCAAAGCAACTTAAGATTCTAAATACAATGTGATGCATGCATGCACAATGCAATGCAACAAGGGCAACTTATCAATGCTAGGGACATGCATACTCAATGCAAAGGACTACTTGGCATACACAATGCAAAGAAGTACATGGCATGCACAATGCAATGTAAGATGGTATACTCAAGGCAATGAATAATAAGCATGCACAATGCTAACAACATGAAAACTAACATGTTCAATGGACTTAAACCAAAATGGACAGACCTCAGTCATGCCCAAATCAGTGGCCATAACACCAAAACAAAGGCACCAAAAGACAAGGCATGCATGCACAATGCATTGGCCAACCAAGTAGGCCAACGCACTGAGATTAAGTAAGAAATGAGTGGCCATAACAACCCTCAAGAAGGCTCAAGGAGTGATAAATGCAAAAGTGTAACAACACTAAATGCACTGAGATTAAGTAAGAAATGATGTCAAATCATTCAAACAAAGCAAGCATAGCATGCAAAGGTCCTTAAAGCATGGAGCTAGTAAAGAGGACTACAATGGGAGCATGCAATACATGGCACAAGTGCATGAACCAAACATAAACAGAGCTCAAGTAGGTCAAGACAATGACCAAAACATGCTAAGATGGAGGCTCAAAGACCTAGGCATGCAAGCATACAAACTAGGCCATAAGTAAGGCAACAATGCACAACACTTAAAGGCATTCAAAGCATGAAAGAAGTGGGAACATGGCAATGCTATAAGCTTTGAAATGAAGTATTAAATGATGCCAAATCATCTAAATAGCTCAAAGATAGCATGCATGAGTCAACAAAACACAAAGCTAACAAGGCCAATTGCACTACAGCTATACAAAGTATGAAGGATATGGCAAAGGCAACCCAAAACAGTCCTAGAACATGTCAAGATGATGCTAAAACATGCATGGAAGGAAGCCAAAACAAGCTAGTATGAAGGGAAATAAGGCATGATGCATACAAGGCAAATAAGGTGGATTACACTATACCTATTAAGACCAAGCATGGGATGACTTAAGCAACAAAAATCAGAGTTATTTCATGGCAAGATAACCCCAAAAACACATTGAAATGATGGCTCGCAAGCTAAGGCATGAAGGCATACGCAATGATTCATGTTAAGGCATAAAGGGGCAAACCCTCCAACGCATTGAATGAGTGATAAATGGAAGTGCATGGCCATAAAACATGGACTGAAATCACATAAGAAATGATGTCAAATCATTCAAATAGGCCAAGTAAAGCATGCTAGTGGATTCGATACACAAAGCTAACAAGCTAGAATGCATTATAGCTATACAAAGCAAGTCATGCATGGCCAAAACAATACAAATCAGAGCTAAAGCATGTTAAAACATGGACAAAAGCTTCTTGAAGTTAAGCCAAAAGCATGCTAGAATGACATGTTAAAGCATGATGCATGTTAGGCTAATTTATGGAAATGCACTACAAGTGCATGGAGCATGCAAGAGGTGACCAAACCAAACCCTAACAGAGGTATGACATGGTAGAACATCACCAAAAACATGCTGAAATGGACTCAAAACAAGCTAGAAAGACATGCTACTTCATGAAGCATACAAGACTAGTTTATGAAATTTACACTACAAGTGTATAAGGCATGCAAAAGCCAACTAAACCAACCCAAAACAGATCTAAGGCATGTTAAAACAACACCAAAAACCTACTGAGATGGTACCAAAACAAGCTAGAAAGACATGCTCAAACATGAGACACACAAAGCTAGTTTGTAAGATTTACACTACAAGTGTATAAGGCA
The DNA here is from genome assembly GCA_030407325.1 of Camellia japonica. Taxonomy (NCBI): domain Eukaryota; kingdom Viridiplantae; phylum Streptophyta; class Magnoliopsida; order Ericales; family Theaceae; genus Camellia; species Camellia japonica. The sequence continues at coordinate 137,388,270 of JAPPVO010000059.1, read as the reverse complement.
TGCATGGAATGACCAAATCAAGTCAAAACAGATCTGAGGCATGCTAAAATAACCCCAAATACAAGCTAAGATATGGTCAACATAAGCTTAACAAACATGCTCACACATGAGGCATTCAAAGCAAGTATTCAAGACACAAGGAGAGGGGATGACCCTCTCCTTTTTGGGACCTCAAAACACCATCCCCACCACTAAAATCCAGAGAAGGCCAAAACAAGGTGGTCCCAAAAGCTCACAAAGAAGGCACAAAAGCAAGGCCAAACAAGGCCTAAGAGGGGGTAAACAACTCCAAACACAAAAGTGACCTTAAACAAAGGTCTTAAGCACCAAAAATCAGAACTTTTTGCAGTAGGAAGTTAGTCTTAAAACAGCATACAAAAGGGTCCAAAAGCTTAAGCAAGAAAGGGGGTTTAAAAGGTTAAAGGCTCACCCTTGAAGACCACCTTCAAAGCTGCAAGTCCAGCAACTTTTCCAAGCTCAAACCAAACCAAAAACTTCAAAACCAGCTCCTAAGCACCTCAGCAACTAAGGGATGGTGTTTGAGTGTGTGTTTGTATGTTAAAGTAAGACAAAACTACACTTTTAAGGCACAAAATGAAGAACAAGAGCAATATAGAGACAAAGCTATATGTATAACTCAAACCCTAAAATTTCTGAACCTAAAGGAGGGAGGAGGAGCCTCCCTCTTATAGAGAGCAAAAGCACAAGCTTCTTCAAGAAGCTAAGGCTCAAGGCCATCCCTCCATACACGTGTATGGAGGATGGTTCTTGTGCTCTCCAGCTGTGCCAGCTGGTCCAAAATATCTCCAAAAATATGACAAAAAGTAGCCGACCACTTTAAGTGGTCTCCCAAGAATAAAAGTGGTCGGCCATGGTAGGAGAAGGTCCAGAGCATGAAAACAAGCAAATGGTGTGGTGGCTGACCACTTTTGATGGTCCAAAGATCAGGGAGACTAATTGTCAGACCAGAAAACTGGCTGGCAGGAGGAAAAGTGGTTTACGGGGAGAGAAACTGGTCTCCCACCCTTGTACCACCTTCTAAACAAGGAAAACAAGGTTTGTACCAAAAATAAACCAAAACGGATGCAAGACGAAAGTTCGGGTGGCAAAGCGCGCAGCCGAGAGCCTCGAAAACTAGCTGACAAGCACCAAAAGTGGTTCACGACCACAAAGGTGGTCTCCCGGACCACAGTGGCCCTCTAGGCCAAGGAAACAAGGTGTGGTTCAAAAACCACGCCAAACGGAGAACGTTAAGCAGTCCCGAGACAAGGCGCGCGGCCGAAGGCTCCGAAAATCGGAAACTAGTCTCCGAGCGGGAAAAGTGGTCTACGACCACAAAGAGATGGTCTACAAGACCTCTCCTTCCCTCAGGCAAGGGAAACAAGGCTTGGTCCGCAAACCGAGCCGAAGCACAAAGAGTTTAGAGGCCCGGAGACAAGACACTCAGTCGAAACTCCGAAACCTCGAAACGAGCACAACATGCACTATCACCGAGCGCTCAATCGATGATGTCTGAGTCTTAAGGTCGATCAAAAATGGGGTGTCTACATCGGCGGCAGAGCTTTCTCACTACACCATTCTTTTCGGTGACCTACCCTGCCACAGTTGAAGCAAAACATATGTAAGTGTTCAAATTCAATATTATAATTATACTTACTAGTTGAAAATTGAAAAATAAGGGGTTTTTTGAGATCCATCTCAATGTAGACTCATAGGTATTTCCTTCTAGTTGTTGTCGCCGTATTCAGGTCAATCTTCAAGGGTTTACCCAAGGTCTTCGCTATATGGAAGAGCACCTTCTCATTGTAATACTCGATAGGGAGTTGAGGGAATCTCACCCAAAGCGCAGTTTGAATTTCTTCTGCAGTAGCGGGTTTGAAATTTGGTTGCCACTTTCTGACTGTTAGGTAATGGTCTAGGACAATCCAAGGGCCTCCAGTGTAGACATAGGTATAATCTTCCTTCAATTGGAACTTCAGAAGAAAGAAACCCGCTTCCAGATCTATAGCCTCGAAATCTCCCTGGAGATCCCAAAGTTTCTTGATTTTGAACAGCAACAGCCTGTAGCCAACCTTTTTGCCCATCAATTTAATAATAAGGCAGTTCCTCCATGGCCTCCTAATCTTAGCCAAAAGCTTTTTGGGTAGTGAGATGCGTGGCATCCCCTGAGATTCAATTTCAGGGACTTCATCTTCTTCGATCTCTTCACCCTCACTCTCGAAATCATCATCCTTCGACAGGGTGCCTAGATCCTCATCAAAGGGTCTCTCATTGAGACGTCTATCAACTAGAGCAGCCTTGAAAGATTTAAAGGGGGTGGATCTGGATTTGCCATATGCTGGGACTGACTTTCCTTCGGGTGGCTCTGTCTGCACTTTGGTTATTGGCCTATCTAACATGGTATCATCATCGCCGACAATAGTTTCTTTAACCTTCTTAGTGCTACGCTGCAGGTGGTCCTCTTCCTTGGAGGATTTTCCTTCGAGATGACCGTTACTACCTTCAGAGAGCAGAGAGTTAGAAAGAGAGAGAGCCATCCATCACTATTTTTTTGTAAGTTCTTCTCTATGTCTTCGACTACTACAAAATTTTTTTTTTTATACAAGCCTTCTATTGTATAGGATATTGATTCAATATAATCATTCAATACAATACTATGAAAAATCATAGTATTCACTACAAAATCGTAATTGAAGTATACATTTTTGGGAGTGCACATTATATTATTTTTCAAATTTCCTAGCTTTTCTCAAGGTTCGATTTGATCCTATCTTCTCTCAATTATTCGTACCCTGAAACCTTCCTTGTCTCATTCACCTGGGTTCTGCCATTTTCTTCAATTTGGTGGTTGTTACGGTTTGCAGGGGTTTCTGGGTTTGGAGCACTGTTTCTCAGACACAGCCACCATTGTTCTCTCTCTCTCTCTCGGCTTCTATTCAAATTGGGCTGGTTAGGCTGCAAAATACTACATGCATTATTTATTTATTTTAATTTTTGTTTGAATAAAAAATATACTTTAGAGAAAAAATACATCTAAAAAGATTTTATCATGGGCGTAATAAATAAATTTTATAATTACTATGTATTTTTGCTAACCCAATTAAAAAGTTGTTGATTTTTAATTTTATAATATTTATTTTGTTTATTGAACATGATTAGGATGACATTTCTAATTATGATATTGGATTGAGTTAGACAAAATATTGTATATTTTCTAAGTTTGGTCCAAACCTAACTCGGCTAATAGTACTTCTCTAGAAGAAGAAATTTTTCTAATTTTGTCGTTAAAAGAATTAAGAATTAAAATATTTTATTCGTAAATTTCGTCCCTAAATTGTCTTTAAAACCTTATACTGAATTTTTACTCCTTATTTTGATATAATGTGATGAGCCCTTGGGCCCAAACCAGAAGCACAGACTAGTCCGCAAACCAGAGATTGGAGAGTGTAACTTTCCAATTGCAAAAGCGTCTCAACTTCCTAAACCAAACAACACTTAAAAGTCCTCACTAGAATATATTAATCAAAGGCCTAAAATTCATTGTATTTGACTTCAAGTGGAAGACTTAGCTTCCTCCAAAAGAAACCACTCCAAGTCCATATTAAGTTGAGACAAACACACAAAATATTGATGAACCACCTCTTGAAATTCATCACCATCTAATATTACCATCCTTCACTAGTCAAACCAAAATGCAACACTCCAATAAAATAATCCCACAAGTTTCCTCCCATGGCTTCTTTCTCCTACTCTCTAGCCATGAATTGCATTACATATACACTTGGCACTTAGGTGTTTCATATCCAGTGTGTCCTCCAAAAGCCATGGCAATGAACAACTTCATTGTGGCTTTGGTTATTCTTTGCATCAACTTCAGCTTATTTGCAAATGGTGATGATAATCCAGGTTCAGGATCTTCATTTGTCTTCGGCGATTCGTTGGTTGATGCAGGGAACAATAACTTCCTTTCGACATTGTCTAAAGCTAATATTCCTCCAAATGGGATCGATTTTAAGCCTACAGGAGGAAATCCGACCGGGCGATACACCAATGGGAGGACCATCGGAGACATTGTTGGTAAGATCATATATCTCTCTAGCTGTGATATGTGCACAGAAAGTTCTAAACACATAATGCACAGATGTGAGATAAAAATATATTTGCATATGTATGTATTATGTGTTTGAAACTTTCTGCGCATCTAGAGTTTTTCATATCTATCATCCATGCATGCTATGCCTAAACATGTTCTTTATTTTGTGCATGCCCATTGTTTTGGAGTGTTTTTAATGTGTTTTTTTGTTTCTCAGGGGAGGAATTAGGACAACCACACTATGCAGTGCCTTTTCTGGCTCCAAATTCATCTGGACAAGTTATATTACATGGAGTCAATTATGCATCTGGTGGTGGTGGAATTATGAATGCCACAGGAAGAATATTTGTAAGTGCTCAAATTAACCTCCTTTATGAATTGAAAAATGATATATAAGTCCATTTTTTAAATTCATTTTCTAAATCTAATGATATGTAAGTGATATAATTGGTTGATAGTTAGAGACAAAATAAGAGAAAGTGTTATCTTTAATTTCCTAATTGATTATCACATCACTGGATTTGAAAATTGAGTTTAATTTTTTTGTCTTGAATAGCAATGCTCTTATGAATTTTAGTGTCAAATTATTATTAATTATTTTTTTACCAATACGTAAGAGATTATTTATAAATATCATGAGAATTTATATTAAATTAAATAATTAACTATGTGAAATAATCCAACACTACGAGAAAGAGTACACAAAAATAGAAAATAGAGGGTGCAACTTCTTTGCAATTGGGACTGGAGGGATCCAGTCCAGTTTTTTGAGCCCACAACAGGGCCTGGGCCAGTTTTAATGATCCGAGAGGACATTTTACCTCCATATATGCAGATCATCTACTAAAAAAAATTAAGTTGATTAAATAATTATAATTACATAATTTTATCATATATATTTTTTTTAAAGAAAATAAATAATAAATATGATTTCAAAAATAGAAATTATGTGATTACAATTATTAAATTAATTTAATTTTTTTCGTAAATAATCTACCCCATGATAAATCCAATACTAAAGTGAACCAACAAAACAAACCAAACCAAGGATAACATAAAAATGCTATACGTAAATAATATTTTTTAGTATAATTTTTTTTTATAATTAGATATGAAAACATTACAACAAATTACAATTTTAGAGATAAAACTGTAGAGACAATCACTCTTTAGGAACGAAAAATTTTTGTCGTAAAAAATGTCATTAATTTATTTTTAATGACGAAATTAGATATTTAATGATGAATTATTATATTTTTTCTCAAAAAATAAACCTTTTTGGGATCAAGTTATTTTGTCGTGCATTTATTAGTGGAATTTTCTAAATTGTCAATAAAAGCTCATTTTTTTGACTTTTCGAGACAATCTTTTAATGATTATGCTCGCGATGATAGGAATTGATTTTCAAATATATTTTGCAACACAAATTTTACTTTTGGGGACAAAAAAATTTGGTTCTTAAAATTCTTGTATGTTATAGATATGAATTTTACGTATATTTATGAATGTGAATTCCATTGTTTTCGTGTCTAATGATAAGTAATTATGATAAAAAATAAAAAATAAAAAATCTGCTTATGCATACCATTAATCGTAATAAAATCGATTTGTGTATCAATTTTGATCGATGTTGGATTAGATGTTAGGTTATTTACAGAAGGTGGGCTCATTTTGGTGAGCAATTTGTTATATGCAGGTTAATAGGCTATCAATGGACATACAGGTTGATTATTTCAACATTACTAGAAAACAGATAGACCAATTGATGGGTAAATCACGGGCAAGAGACTACATTATGAAGAAATCAATATTCTCAATTACAATAGGTTCAAATGATTTTCTCAACAATTATCTACTTCCAGTCCTCTCAATTGGGGCTAGGATCTCCCAAACTCCTGATGCTTTCATTGATGATCTTATCAGCCATCTCAGGGATCAACTTACGGTACATATGTATTTCCAAATACTAGAATTGCATTTCATAAGTGATATTATTGACTCTAAACAAAGATAGGAATCTTCTATTCCTAAATTCTGCCTCGCTATTTCAATACACTTCTAGTCATAAGATTAAATAAGCAAAATGAGATACTAGAATTAAGACAAAAAGATAGAGAAATTTAGACAAAAGAACACATAACATGGGAAGACAATTTTTCTTACTCCGATCTAGATCGACATCTTCCACCTTGCTTCTGGTAGTCCTAATCCCAATTATATTTAGTAAATCTGTTAATATGTATAAATTAATTTTTTATTATAAATATAATAAGGCTAAAATTCTAACATAATAACACAACACTCATTTTTACTTTTATTTTTTATTTTTAATCTCTCATCTTATTCTTTGAACTCTTATCACTTATCACTCATTATTGATAATCTACTATATCAAATTTCACTTTTATTAATACCCTCCTTTCTAAAATTACAAAATTAACTCATTCATGTCTTGTCCAAATATATTATATCATGTTTTATTTTTATTAAGGGTCCTTAATGGCAGCCCTAAGGACTATCAATAAGGAGCGCTGCTACAGACCCCCACTGGGGGTCGACCCCCAGTGACGTGGCAGCACACCATTCGCTGAAATCAAAAAAAAAAAAAAAAACAGTTTTTTTTTTTGGGGCCAATGAAGAGCCAACACACACGACCCCCCAGTGACCCCCACTGGGGTCTTAGGCATTTTTGATCAATAAGTACCATAACAGGTCAAAAAATTTATAATTTCAATGCATTTTTCACATATTCCAAAACATTTTTATACACTTTAATATACTTTTTACGTATTTTTTAACAGTAACAGCAGCTCGTAGAGCTATTTTTAGCATTTTTCTTTTATTAATATCATAATTTGTAAATTATAAAATAACCATCATCCCACCGATACCCGCCCCGTTCCGCAACTCCCCGCCCCGCTGTTGCCATCCCTACCTGTGACTTGTTACACATATCTTATCTTATAGTTAATTTTGTGACATATTTATGTTGATGACAGAGACTATATAAATTAGATGCGAGGAAGTTTATAGTGGGAAATGTTGGACCAATTGGTTGCATTCCCTATCAGAAGACAATCAATCAACTAAATGAAGATGAGTGTGTTGAATTGCCTAATAAGCTGGCTCTTCAGTACAATGCTCGATTAAAGGATCTGCTAGCTGAGCTAAATGACAACCTCCCTGGAGCCACATTTGTTCATGCAAACGTGTATGATCTAGTTATGGAACTCATAAAAAACTATGCCAAATATGGTGAGTATTTTACTAACATTGAGCAATATTATTGAAACTGTGCAGGATTCACAACATTATTGAAACGTGTATGAGTATTTTTCTTGCAATATTATTGAAACTGTGCAGGCTTCACAACAGCAAGTAAGGCATGTTGTGGAAATGGAGGCCAATTTGCTGGGATAGTTCCATGCGGACCACAATCGAGCATGTGCTCCGACCGCGACAAGCACGTGTTCTGGGATCCTTACCATCCCAGTGAAGCTGCCAACGTTATCATCGCCAAACAACTTATCGGAGGAGACCACAAATACGTGTCTCCGATGAACATTCGACAACTCCGAGATCTCTGAGATGTTGTAATTTTCTTCGAAGTTGTGTGCCTGTCTGCAGTTTGCCCCCTCCTCCTTTGAAGAATTTATGTTGAATGCAGAGATATTAGTGAATGTACTTCTATAATCAAGGCTTCATTGAATGTGGATTTATTTAACGATTAACAGCAATATATGTCTCAAGTTTTCAACTTCTTATGGGGAGTATATTAGTAAAGATTGAAAGTGTGTTAGTAAAATTATTAATAAGAGTGTCAGTGTTCCTAGTGTTATTTTGTTTTTAATTTTTAATTTTTTTTTTTTTAAAACTTAGCTGAAGGCATTAAAAGTTTGTGCAAAATATTTAGTAAAATTGTAACATCCAAGGGCGTCTAAGCATTTGGCTTGAGATTCTCAAAAAACTTAATTTTATGACTAAAAAAATAAATAAAGTACATTGAATTCGAATTATACTATCATGACATTAGTAGAAGGAGGGGACAAACAATGGGACAGTCGTGCAAAGAATTCAAAACCCAGGCAAAAGCAGGTAGCTTATAAAGCCCATACTCTTGCTAAGGCCATCTTTGCTAGTCGTGGCCCTTGTTAATATTTTCCTTTATTAATGAATCTTTTTTTTTTTTTTTTTTTTTTTTTTTAATGAAAAAAAAGAGAAAGAGGGAGTTGGTTTTCATCACAAAATAAATTTCTTATCATACCGAGAGCTGATCTTCTTTAGTACACAAATATAATAAAGATCTCCATATTTTTTTTTTTGGAGTTTACAATTTATTTTTTAAAAAATCAACACACCTGATGATCCCATGCAATAGGGCTTTTAAACATTAAAACAATATTTGCTTCATAATAAATTAATTGGTGATACTATATGTATCAATTGTCATACCAATTAGTGTACCAATATATGCTATGGTATTACCATTTCAAAACTATGACTCTACCTATTATATAAATTACAAAAATCCAAAACTTTTAAAATTTTGCCACATCATTTGTTTAGTATATCAATTGGTGCATATAACATTATTCTAAATTAATACTTTTCAAAACTACATAGAGTTGGCCGAATAGGCTAGAAGTAGCTAGAAAATGAAATATAGACCATATTTACTTTTAGTATGACCCACATAACATTTAGTTTAAATATATAATGCATACACTTTATTTTCTGATCACTTTTTAGACTACATTTTTCTTGTTCCTTAATTTTTTTTCTTAGTACGTAACATCGTCATATTCCTCGGTTGAAAAATATCATTTTTCAGCGAAGAAAAACATAACAATATATTTTGAGGGGCAGAAAAATTGTCACAAAATTTTTCTGACTTTATTTGAACACAAAAAAAAGACATAGTATTATCATCACACAATGATTGGGATAGCGCGAAGAGGTTGATCCTTTTGTAATGTGATACCAAATCTGTCCTCCATGTCCAAGTCCTCTGCTGCAATTCCATTTTCAAGCTTCCAATCAAACGAGTTTATCAACGAACCCAACATCAAGGGAATCATCCTTATCGCCAGTGGCAAGCCTGGACAAATTCTTCGCCCTGCACCAAAGGGAATGAACTCAAAGTCCCGGCCACGAAAATCAATTTCTGAGTCCAAGAACCTCTCGGGCATAAATGAGGTAGCATTTGGCCATGTGTTCGGGTCACGATTAATAGCCCAAGCATTTACCAAAACTTTTGTCCCCTTGGGAATTTTGTAGCCAGAGACTTCAACATCTGTGTTAACTTCACGAGGAATTAAGAATGGAGCCGGTGGGTGTATCCTCAAGGTTTCTTTCACAATTGCTTGCAAGTAAGGCAAGCGTCCAACATCTGATTCTTCTATTGATTTTCCTTTGCCAATAACATTTTCAAGTTCGACTTTGGCCTTCTTTAGAACTTGTGGATTGCATAGTAGCTCTGTCATTGCCCACTCTACTGTACTTGAAGTTGTATCTGTCCCAGCATCAAATAGATCCTGTACGATAATTCTATTAGAGTATTTACGTGGTTTACTATAACCTTTATCAAAATCAAAATAGATCAAGACCTCTCAAAAATTCAAAAATTCATTTTCACTTGCATCAAATTTTTAACATTCCTAAACTATTGTAAAAATTTGACAATAATTTTTCTCTCTTTCTTATGATGGTACTTCCAAATAATTTTTCCATTTCAACATTTTATCATAAAAATAAAAGAAATAACATAAATAATATTGGAGCAAAATTATCATATTATAAATCTTGATGGTATAACATGTCAAATTTAAATTTGGCATTGTCATGACATTAACTAACAGATACTCTTAAATAACAAGTCCAACTTAATTTTCTAGAGTTCACTAAATTTGAGACAACTTGAGATCTCAAATTATTGCCCTGCTTGAAGGATTTAGAATAACTCAATTAACCTAGCTAGAACCATGTCATCATAAGACAGAGAGTAAAATGAAATGACTTTTAACCAAACAGAAAACCAACCACATAACATAGCCATACAAATAAGAGATAAGTAAACTAATGAACCAGCACACTAGTTCCTTCTAAAGCCTAGCCTAGCCTAGCCAAATCGGAAAAGGACTCTGTTCGGCTGAGTTTTCAAAAATTATTTTCTTAATTTTTTTTTAAAATTAAAAATTAGTTTGACAAAAATTAAACACCAACAAAGATATTTTGGAATTTTAAAGAGAAAATAATATTCCAGCCGTTGTAAATCTTCAAATTTAGGTGAAAAATCAAAGATGGGCTGTTTACAAAAAGAGAATGGAAAAGTCGATCCATTGGCAAAACCATGGGCAACCTTATAAGGCGAGAAAGAAAGCCCACGGGCTTGTTTCCTTAGAGGCCTGGTTTCAAATTGATCCAATAACGGGCCAACATAGATATGAGTTGTTGAAAATAATAATAATAATAAATCCTCTCCAAACAAGCATATCATGTCATGCCAATTATATCGAGTAATGATTCATATTATAAATATTATTTTTTACATTTGTGAATATTATTTTTTTACATTTTTTATTTTTTATAGCCTTCGTGATTAACTGTGGGGTTTCTATTTACACCCACAAAAATATTAAGTAGGCCCAAATAAAATTTTAAATTTTGAGTTGCTATTATACCCTAATATAAATTTACTAATAAGGCTACACATTAAATCTTAAAATAAAATATATATTTTCTTTCTCATATACCCTAATCACTTATACATATCTTTCATATTCAAATCTCTTCATTTTTTTTTTCTCAAGTTTCAATTATTTTCTCTTCATCTTCTTTCTCACTCCAAAACTCCAATTCACCCCACCAAAATTCACTATTATCATCAATAAAATAAATAAATAAATAAAATTGAACGATGGATTCAACCAATCCTTTGTTCTTTAAAAAAATTTAAAAATCTTTTGTCGTTCTCCTTGTCATGGCCCAAAATGAGCTTCATAAGCAGAAGAAACATTCAACCAAACAAACTACAGAAGAAGCATTTAATTGACAAAAATATAAGATCAGCCTGTGGTGATCAACTCCTCAACCAAACACTCCTCACTTTTAATTCATATATATAAATGCTATACATACAAATACGTATAGACCCATACATAGATAAACAGACATATATTTACATATGTAATCAAGTTCCAGATATATATATATACACTTGCAGACTATCAAAACATATAATCGGTGCTTAAGGGTTTTTAACTAAGGGCTTTTCAGAATAGTGTAATTTAGGGTTAGTGTTGTGTCAATAGAATTACTCTTTTTAAATTGATTTGTTTATTATTTGGGTGTATCACAAATTATTGTTAGTTTTAATTTTGAAGGGTAATTTGTGAAAAAACATAGGATATATTAAAAAAAAATTATAGCCTAAATAATTTAGTAGAGTGTATTAAAAAATTAGGCGTGCTAAATGATTTTTTTAAGTGCAAATAGAATCCCCATTAATTGTCTTTACTCAATGAAAACATTTTTTTGGGCCACTTAATAGGCTTTCCGATAAAAAAATATTTTGGCTGGCCTTGGTATAAGATATTTTCTTTGGGCTTCGGGGTAAATAAGTATATTTTTGGTTGGACCTCTTAAAAATGAAGTTCTTTTTCCAACAATATTTTGATGAGTATATTTTATTAATATATTTTATTTGTCGTCTCATGTGTTCTGCATTGATAATAAATATAAGTTATAAGATCCATTAAATTAATATAATGCTAATATATAAGATGATAAATAAAATATAACAAAAAAAACAAAAGAAAATTTGGGACCTTTTTTGAGGCCTAAAGCAATTGCTTAGATGGCTTAAGGGTAAAGCCAGTTTTGAGTAAAACTTATCATTTTGTTGTAGGTAAGAGCATCCATAGTGTGTTAAAAAGTATTATCTGGTTAAAAAAAAATGCTAAAAGTAAGATTTATTTGGTGCGTTAAGTAATTGTTAATTGCCTAAGTAAAATAAGTATTTATTTTAATGGAAGTGCTAAGGGATGTTAATTAAAGTATATGTTTGGTAAGAATAAAATCCATTTCGAGAGAGTGAGAGAGTATATAGCCTATTAGCAATTGATGTAGTAATTTTTTTATATTTCCCGTAATCTGTGTTGGGTGTAAAAATGACTCGCGACCCGTGGCCTGAAGTCCGCCCGCGGCCTGAGATGGCCCCGGCCCGTTTAGGTCCAAGCCCGAGCCCCTAGGCTAGGGCCTGGGCCATTGTTTTGAAGCCCGGCTCGGCCCATGGGCTCGGCCTGTGGCCTGGCCCATCGGCTCGCTCAAGGCTCACTTAGGGTCCGGCCCGAAGCCCAGCCCACCCGGCTCGCCCAAGGCCCAACGTATTTTTTAATAGAAAATAATAAAATTTTGGTAAAAAAAAATTAAAAAAACAAAAAAAAAATGGTTAGGCCCATCCAAGCCTAGCCTAAGCCTGAGGCCAGGCCCAAGCCCACTAGCCCGGATACCCCTAGGCTTGGGCTTAAGTTTTTGGCCTATGACCCAGCCCGACCCGAATTTTGACGGAAACTCGCGAGAACCGACATGGGCCGAGCCGGGTCAGATTTACACCTTGCATTAATGATATTGATTTTTACTGATTAAATATATATATATAGAAAGAACAAAACAAATAAAATTAAAAATAAAGGTACAGAGTGCGTCAAACTTAGGTTCAATCGACTCTCTTTTGTCTCTTGCCGAGATGTTTCTACAGTTTAAAAGTATAATGGTTTCGATCTTGTTTCAAGTAACAATTTTAGTTTAAAAGTAAAAAAGTTATTAAAAAAATTAAAAAGTCTATAATTTATATTAAAAAATTAAAGATTTTTTTTCCTTATTTTTTGTACATCTTTTTATAAAAAAATAAAAAGTCATTACAAACATATTAATTTTTTATCTCATATTTTAACTAAAAAATAAAAAAATTACTAAAATAACACTTTTCCAAAAAACGCCTAAGGTTAACTATATATATATTTTAACTCATTACATGTTTAAAATATTTTAACAAGACCTAAACAGCTTCATTGGAGAAACAAAATATAAAAAATATTAAGGTTTCGTTTGAAAAGTTGGTTTTTGTAGTGGGGTTTTTTTTTTTTTTAATTAAAATATGAGATGAAAGAATTAATATATGTTTTTTTTTTTAAAAAAAACTTTTTACTAAAAAATGTGTCAAAAAAATTGAGTGAATGAGTAGGAATATTTGACTTTATAGAATGAATGAGACCAATTTTTTTACTTTTTTTACATGAATTAAATTTTTTAATTTTTTTTTGACTTTTTTAATAATTTAATTTTTTATTTTTTACTAAAACAATTATTTGCCAAACAACTCTTAAATAGTGGCCTAATTAGCTAACATATGACACTAATCAAGTGGATGGTTGACAATTTCACTGAGAGCACTGAGTGAATCTTTAATAGGATATTTAAAAATGTGTTATAAGTGTTATAAGTGTTATATGACACAAAATAATAAAAATAAATTTAATTTTATATATTAAATATTTATTAATTTTTAAAATATATACTTTGATGATACAATTAAAATGTGTATTAAGGTGCACTACATATCCGTATTGACATGTGCAAAGCGAACTCTACAAATTCGTCATTTCTCTCGTCAGCTTTTTTGCTCTTTTCTTTTTTTTTTTATTTTTACATGGTGTCAAGTGAAAAAATATTTATAAAAAAAATAAAAATATATTATAAATTTTTATAATTTTAACATAATTATACTAACTTCTTTTTTAATAAGATTAAAGAGACAAAAATTAATGTAAATGATATAAAAACAGAAAGATACATAAGATATAAAAAAAAAAAAAAAGAGGCTAAGTGATATATTATGAACTAAAACTTTCAAAAAGCACTTTAGTATAATTATATCAAATTTATAAGATTAACTACGTTTTTTTTAAACCTTAAAGATATCAGTATAATTTACTTTTAATATTAATAGTACATATGTTTGTTTGACTTACAGAAAAAAATATAATGATATACAAACTAACATAGAATTAGAAATAATTTTTTCACTTAAGGTGGATTTTATATTTTGAGCAATACTACGTATCTCAAATTTGAGCTTGTCTCAAATTACTTGAATTTTATTTTGCCGGTCGTTCGGCTAAAAATTTGACAGTCGTGGTCGACAAGGTGACAATTGCAGTAGACAAATGTTTCACTCGGTCTTCTGGCCGGTCGACCAGTGAACACAAATTTGAAGCATTCGAGACAACTCAATTCGAGATATCAAAAATTTCTCTTATATTTTTATGCGTCCCACACATATATAAATAAATGTGTTTAATACTGTGAATGATTTGTGCAAATAAAAGAACTAATTATAGCTAGGAAGTGCATTACAGAAGAGGGAAAATTAACAAAGAAGTAACTAATTAGAGGAGAAAAGGTACAAACCAAGCACAACCGTTCGATTTGAGTTCTGTCAAACTCATCACCATTCTCTTCACTGATATTAAGAAGCACATCAAGCAAATCATCATTTCCCACAGTCTTGCCCAATCTCCTCTTCTCCAAACGTTCATCAATCAATCGACCAAAGAGTCGAAGCACTTTCTCAAAACTACCCTTCATACTACGCCGTATTCCCTGTGGATCAATCTTAGCCAACTCCGGAAAATAATCCACCAAATTGGGCTTCCCTATCATCTCCATAATATTCAACACCAAATCCCTAAACTCTTCACCCCAATCCTCATTCGGATCGGCCAAATCCATTGAAAAAATTGTATTCGATAACAAATTTAACGAAGTCTTAAAAGCCGCTTGTCCAATATCTACTGCCACGCCTTCCTGACCACTTTTATATACGCTGGTTAAGAGTTCCTGTATTTTTTGACACCTCAAATGTTGGTAAATATCAAGTTTGTTACTCGCAAAAATATTCAAATTCATGACTTTTCGAAGGCTTCGCCATCGTTCGGAGATGGGTAACCAAACCACAGAATATTGGTAATGGTCGTAGGCATAAAGTGAGTTGGGGACGGATCGGGTGGAGAAGGCGAGGTCTTGCTTTTGGAGGACTTCTTTGGCTATGGTTGATGAAGAAATGACCACTGTGGTAATGTGGCCAAGTTTTAGGGTCATGATGGGTCCATGGGTCTTGGCTAGCTCAGCTAGGGATTTGTGGGGTTTGGACCCTAGTTTGAGAAGGTTGCCTATGATGGGGAGTGGGGTTGGTCCGGGTGGGAGGTTTTGGGGTTTGGTTGGTCTTACAAGTGCAAGGAGGGCTCTGAGGAGTGTGAAGGTTAACAATAGATACAAAACCAAGCTCAAGAAATCCATTGTCTCCAATGTTTTCCTAGGTGATTGGGATTTTTTTTTTTTGTTCATCTATCCTTGTATAACTCTCTTATATAGTACTATGACAAGCTATCTATCCTTGTATAACCAATTAGATTTAATTAATTGGCCAGTATGACTTTCTTAAAAATTTAATTCTAGTGGAGGGATTATGGGTTTAACTCTTTTTACAGGGAAGTTAAATTATGATAAAAGTATTTGGTGCTTTATAAAGGTAGAGAGATAAACTTTCATTAATGTTAATTTAACAACTAATAATTAAATTTTGCCGATAAAAAAAAAAATAATAAAAAAATAATAATAAAAAAGCTATCTTACGTTGTACTATGAAAAAGCTTTTTGACAAAAAACAGTAAATAAATGGAAGTATCCAATTTGGAGACTTGTTTGGTGACAGCTATATTAAAATAAAAAAAATGTGATTCATACCTTTTATTTCTAGATAATTTGGATTCAGACTTGTATATATTAAAACAAAAAAATATATATGATTCATACCTTTTGCTTCTAGACATTTTTCTGAGTTGAAAAAACTAAAATAATAAATAAATGAAGTATACAATTTGGATTCACCCGGGGGGAGGGGGGCGACAATTTCATGTACTAGCGTAATACTTGTATTATGCATGGTTTTAAATAAATAATAATTAATTAATTTTAAAATTAAAATTAAACAATAAAAAAATATAATTAATTAAATTTTAATTATTTTTTCACAATTTTGTCCCCCCCTCTTTCTCCTACCATTAATATTATGTTTTAAGTTCTAAATAACAATAAGAATCATAATGTAATTAGCAAAAATTATGATAAATTATGTACGGAAAGAAATATACCTTATCGTATAATTCTGTTGATCAAGTTGGCGTTCCTCCGTACGACGTCGCTTGGTCACCTGAAAACACAAACGTGAGCTGGCCGGCGGGTGTGTGCCGGAAGCCTCTCCGATGCCTAAGTCAGTAAGCAAGACAAATAGGCAAAAGCTCTGTGTATTCAGAAAGCAAAAATTGTATTATTCCTCCAAAGGTGATATTGGTGAGCTTATATAGGTTTCGCGTGGCACAATCCTGGTAGGACTTTTACTCCCCCATGTAGAGTCCTTCTAGGATTACTCCTCCCTGCGTAGAGTCCTCCTAGGATTCATACTCCTGGAAGATAATGCTTATCCTCCAACACCCTCCTTCACTGCTTCAACCAAGTGAGATGGTTCTTCCACGACCGAACTACTACATGACCGGAATAATATTGCCGTATTGAATAGGCAGATCTGGCCGAACTATCTCTTAGTTCGGCTCTCCCATTCCTCGCTTCTACTCCGGTTTCATATGCCAAAACCGGACTATCCATAGAAGTGTCCGATCGACTTAATATAAACGGCCCAGAGGATGTTACTCTTGTACTCCGGTTCAAAAGACGTAACCGGACTAACCAGAAACCGAACTACAAAATCCCATCTGACAATCGGACTAACCATAGTACTCCTCTGACCGGTGTATGCATTATCTTTCACATTTGGGCTTATCTCGGCCCAACTACTAGCTCGGCCCAATTTATCAATATAAATTACCCTCTCAATTGCCCCTGAATTCCACCTGCAAAGCATGAGTGGGATTTCCAGTCTACCAGCCGAGCTACAATCCTAACTTCTCCAGCCGAGCTAAAAACACATGTTAGCCTTTCCAGCCGAGCTAAGACCCTCTCCAGCCGAGCTGTGCACGTCTGGTCAAAACGTCTCTTCAGTTTATAGAAACTGAATCGATTGTCCTCCCCTTGACACGTAGCATGCTCTGATTGGCTCTTCACAGCTGTCGCGCCGTTCTTCGTACCTCGTGAATTTGAACAGTTCCCGCTCTTTTCCCCTTCTAACAAAACAACAAACCCTTTTCTAGAATCATACCTTACACTACTCATCTTCTTCTGCTTTCTCTCTTTCTTGCTCTTGAGCTTTTACTGTTCTTCAGCTTGCTGCGTTTATGTTCCTCTTGTTGCTCGTGCTTCCATCCTCCAGTTTCCTCCTCTCTACCTGGTGAGTACCTCAAATCTGTTTTTCTTGCTTTGTTCAATCCGTCGTAGAATGTGTTTTTGCAAAACACTTTTTGCATTGTTTCTGAAAAACTTAGCCATAGTGCCTATGAATGCGCATGATAACCTGTAAAGCACTGATTTTGATCCAAAATCACGTAGTAACCGAACTAGGATACTATTTGCAATTACACACATTTAGGTAAACTGGAACCGGACTGGCACTTGGGCATATCTCAGTAGATTCAACAGGCCACCTTAGCCGAAATAAAGATGCACCGAACTAGAAAATTTTGGCCCTCGATCGAGGTAAGCCTAGGGGCTAAGCCAGCTTTTAGTTTCCAAACCGAACCAGAAACTGCCCCTTGACGCCCACCCGGAGTAACAAACGCTTAGTTAGAACCGAAGTAACCAAAAAACTGGCCGAACCGAGATAACACGCACCTTTTAGGAACCGAAGTAAATCCTGTAGCACCCTTTGCAACCGCAATAAGTCTTCTTTTCTTGCTTTACTTTTGTAGCACGGTCGATGATCTGTGCTTAACACCTTGTTTTTCCACTTTGCAGACTTAGGTTGCCAGGCACTCCTCTACGCTCAACCGAGCTACTGAGCACTCTCTATCAACCGAAATAACTTATTTTTAATTTATAGAATAAATGGGCAAGTATAGATTCCTTGTAGAAACCCCAGGAGGGCTGGCCGAATTCCGCCAAGACCACCATGTACCAGACGATGTACACCTTACCCTAGCCGACCGAGATGTCGACCCATGGGATAACGAGGGTTTTGTCCCCTTTACCATTCAGTCAATAGTAGAGACCGGACTGCGATTCCCAGTCCAGCCTTTACTCTGTGAATTTCTTAGGCAAACCAGACTTTGCCCAACCCAACTTTCCACCAACACATACCGTATAATAATGGGCATAGACGCCCTAAACCATCAAACCGGTCTAAACCTAGGCTTAGCCGAAATACTCCACCAGTACTCATTAGGATCCAAAAATGAAGGCTGGTGCTATTACCTAAGAATACGCCGAGGCCGAGAAAAAATAATAAAACACACACCGGACAAAGACGTAAACGATGACGACTTCTTTTGGGTCTCTGGAAATTTTGAAGACCTTCAAGCCCAAATTCCTGGTCGAAGAATAAACTGGAAAAAGGGAGAGCCCGGTATACATACTTCGGTTGCATTTCATATTTCTACTCTCGTTTTGCTTTATTTCGGCTTTCTTCTATGAACCGAACTAACCCTTGTTTTCTTTCTGCAGATAAGGCCCATCTCCTTTCCAACTACGGTTACCCAAACCTTGGCGTTCTACGCACCGCACTGCGAGTTAAGGAGAGAAGCTGGGCTAAACTTTTGGACTTTGAACCGACCTACCGATACTCCGGTCGACGAAAAGCAAGGGTGACCGACTTTCTCCTTGAAGACGATCCAGAACCGGACCCAACCTTGCCACAAATCGTCCTAGTTCCACTGACTGCTGAACAGGAAATGGCAAAGAAGAACAGGCTTAAGGCTCTTCTGACTGCTACAACTCCCGCCGACGTACAACCAGCCGGCCGAAGTACCGAAACCGTGGTAGCTCTACCATCTCAACAGCCATCCACTTCTCGCCGAAACAAACGTGCTCGGACTGCCCAAACCGAGCCACGTCTTGTTGATGAGGACGAGACCGCTCTTCCACAAGGCTCTCCCCCACGCTCCCAACAAAGCCAACCTGAACAATCTGACCGGATTACCACTTCATCAAAATGGGCTCCTGTCCTCTCCTTTGACAACCGAGATATTACTGCCGAAGATTCGGTTGTCAAAGAGAAGGACCACTTGTTGGCTTACAACCTTGCCAAAAGTGTGTGCCTTCCGAAGGACATGGAGCACCATTACAAAGAACTCAATACCGAGCTAAAGTCAATTCGGTCTTCCACAAAGTCCATGATCCTGGTAAGCTGCTTTCCTTTCTGTGTAAGATTTTTTCAAACTTGGAGTCCGGCTAACACTACTTCTCCTTTGCAGGCCATCCAGAAAAACCAAGTAACTCACAGGAGGGTCATGGAACTTAGGAGGAATGCAAGGGAAGCCATGGCCGAGGTTGAATCCAAAGCGGCCGAACTTGCGGAGGCCAAGAAGCAGATAACCGAGCTTCGGGCGGAGAACGGCCGTCTGACCGAGGTTGCCAATTCGGTCGAGGCCGAGAAGAAAAGAGTTGCCAACGAGGCAAAAGATAGATATCTCCGCATCCTTGCTTCAATTGAAAAGAAGAAGGATGCCGAAATAAACGAGCTGAAGGCCGGAATGAAGAAGGCCGAGAAAAGAGGCTTCAAGAAGGCCGAAGTAGCCTATACCCTACAGTGCGACGCAGCAAAAGATCTTTTTTTCAAATGTGGCTGGAGGACTGCGGTGGAGAAGTTCGGTTGTACACCTGACACCGAAGCCTACGACGCTCCACCGTACTCCATTCCAGCTTCACTTTCACAATACGCTGCCGAACTCCAAAGGCAGTTCCTTGAGGGGTCCGGTGATGAGGATGATGATGATGATGATGATTCTGAGGAAGAAGAACCATCTCTCACTCCGGCTGTCAACGAACAACCTAACAATCAGGCAGCTCGGTCAGAGCTAGCGGTTGAAGACTTGACCAATGAGCTACCGGCTGACACCGAGCTGCCGACTGATACAACGGTGCAAACTGAGCTTCCTCCTCAGACCGAACTCCCAGAAAACACCGGTCTCCCAACAACTGTTGAGGATGAGTTTGACGCCGAACTGGACGCACTCCTCCGTTGATTTTCTTGTCTTCTTTCTTTTGAATTTGAACATTGTAACCGGGCTGTGGTCCCCAATTGTACTTGGCTTGTATTTCAATGAAAAAATCCTTCCTTGAACTCTTGTTTCGGTTGTGTATGTATGCCTGTACTTGTAATGAATTTTTTCATGAGCTTATTTGCACAACTATGATCTCGGTTTAGCTATCTATCTTACTGGCCAACCACTCTGCAGCCGATATAACTCACTTCGGCTGAAGATTACAAAGAGTTGGTTTTAATCCAGCCAGCCACTCTTGAGCCGATATAACTTACTTCGGCTGAAGAGTACAAAGTGTTGGTTTAATCCAGCCAACCTCTTCAGCCAGGCACTTACTTCGGCTGAAGAGAAACAGAGGTTGGTTTAATTCAGCCAACCACTCTTCAGCCGATATAACTTACTTCGGCTGGAGAGTACAAAGTGTTGGTTTAATCCAGCCAACCTCTCTTCAGCCATAAACTTACTTCGGCTGAAGAGAAACTAGGTGTTGGTTTAATCCAACCAACCTCTCTTCAGCCAATATAACTTACTTCGGCTGAAGAGAAACAAAGTGTTGGTTTAATCCAGCCAACCTCTCTTCAGCCGATATAACTTACTTCGGCTGAAGAGAAACAAAGTGTTGGTTTAATCCAGCCAACCTCTCTTTAGCCATGCACTTACTTCGGCTGAAGAGTATAAAGTGTTGGTTTAATCCAGCCAACCTCTAAGTTGGTTTTTCCAGCCAACTTAGAATAAAGTGTTTGGTTATATCGACCAAACGTCCTGCAGCCTGGATCCTGATCCTGGGCTTATGAGGGGTGTTGGTTTAATCCAGCCAACCTCTAAGTTGGTTTTTCCAGCCAACTTAGAATAGAGTGTTTGGTTTTATCCAGCCAACCTCTCTTCAGCCATGCACTTATTTCGGCTGAAGAGTACAAAGTGTTGGTTTAATCCAGCCAACCTCTAAGTTGGTTTTTCCAGCCAACTTAGAATAAAGTGTTTGGTTATATCGACCAAACGTCCTGCAGCCTGGATCCTGATCCTGGGCTTAGGAGGAGTTCATAGTTGGTTATTCCGGCCAACTATACTTACAACACTACTAACTTACTAAGACTACTTTCTACGGAAAACAAATATACTGAAAAAGAATCGAATTGTTTTATTGAGAAAGTAAAAAATTACATATACGTAAAAGGAAAAAAGCTAAAAATAAAACAACTTGAGATTTGCTGTGTTCCATGGCCTGGGAATTGCTTTGCCGTCCTCATCTTCCAAGTGGTATGCCCCTTTGCCTGCTAATCCGACCACTTTGTAAGGTCCTTCCCAGTTAGGTCCTAGCTTGCCATCTCCTGGAACCAAGGTATTTCCCATCACTTTGCGCAGTACCCAATCTCCGATCTTGAATTGCCTTGGATGCACTGTTTTGTTATACTTTCTGGACAACTCTTGTTGGTAAGAGGCGATGTGAACTAATGCTCTGTCTCGTCTTTCTTCCGCAAGGTCAAGTTCCAATGCTATGGCTTCGCCATTTAAGTCTGGGTCAAAATTTTCGCTTCGAATGGTGGGGAGGCCAACTTCTAATGGGATGACTGCTTCCATGCCATAAGCTAAGGAGAATGGTGTTTCTCCTGTTGATCGTCGAGGCGTGGTGCGGTAAGCCCATAAAACATGAGGGAGCTCTTCTGCCCACTTGCCTTTGGCTTTCTCCAACCTTTTCTTCAATCCGTCCAAGACTACCTTGTTTGACGCCTCTGCCTGACCGTTTGCTTGGGGATACGCCGGTGTAGAATTGTAGAATTCTATCTTGTACTCTTCGCAAAAGCCTCTGAAAATCCGGCCGTCAAACTGAGTGCCGTTGTCTGAAATTAGTGCTTTTGGTATGCCGAACCGGGTGATTATGTTCTGCCAGACAAACTTCTTCACATCTTTTTCCTTGATTGATGCCAAAGCTTCTGCTTCCACCCACTTTGTGAAATAGTCTGTTGCTGCAAGGAAGAACTTCCTGTTGCCGGATGCTGTTGGGAGTGGTCCTACTATGTCCAAGCCCCACATTGCGAAAGGCCATGGGCTAGTTAAAGGTAGTAGTTCTCTGGCAGGTTGGTGTATTTGGTGTGCAAACTTCTGACATTTTTCGCATTTTTTGACATACTTCTCTGAATCTGCTTGCATGTATGGCCACCAGTATCCTTATGAAATAGCTCGGTATGCCAATGATCTTCCTCCTTGATGGCTGCCACATACCCCCTCATATATTTCGAACAGGAACGCTTCCACTTTGCTGGGGTGAACGCACTTCAAATAAGGTCCTGTGAACGACTTCTTGTATAATGCCAAGGATGGAGAGAGCCAAAATCGCTGCGACTTTGCTCTTATTCTGTTGGCTTCTTTCTTCTCTTCTGGGAGGGTGCCGTCCTTTAGGAATAGTATAATGGGATCCATCCAAGAAGGACCTAACTCTGCACAGCATACCTCTTCTGCCTCTGGGTCTTCAATGCTTGGTCTAGGCAGGTAGTCGATTAGCAGTGGGTGAGGAATGGAGGTGTCTGCCATTGAGGCGAAGCCTGCTAGTTCGTCTGCTCTGCTGTTTTCCTCTCTGCCGATCTGTTCTATCCTCACCACTTCGAACTTTTTTATCTCTGTTCTGACCAATTCTTGGTACTTGGCCATTCTATCATCCTTTGCCTCGTAGTCGCCAGATATTTGGTTTACCACCAACTGGGAGTCGCTGTAAACCATTAGCTCGGTGGCCTTCATGTAGTATGCTGACTTGAGGCCTGCCAGAAGTGCTTCATACTCTGCTTCGTTGTTTGACGCTGGGAAGCCAAGGTTGATTGCCTGCTCCACCACTAGGCCATCTGGAGAGATGAGGACTATGCCAAGTCCTGCGCCATGTCGGTTGGATGCTCCATCCACAAAGAGCTTCCACATTTCCCCCACAAACAACTTCCAGCATATGGAGGGATCGGATGATGTTGTGGGGTCTGGAATGTCGCTGGAGTTTCCTTCATGATCCATAGTTGCAGTCTGCCCCTTGTCTTCTGATGGTACCAAGTCATTAGTTGTTGGTGAGTTTTGACTTGGTGTAGCAAGGTCTGTTTCCTCCTTGCCTTCTCTACTCTGGTCTGCCTTGGGCTCTGGCTGAGTTACCTGCACTAGGGGTTGCGCTATTCCGGCGTCAATCTCCATCCCTAGTTCGGTTGTGTCAGTCAGGTCGATTGGGCAGACTTGGTGGCTTCCAGGAGTGAACTCCGCGACGAAGTCTGCCAAAGATTGGGCCTTTACTGCGGTTCTGGGTTGGAACTTGATGTCATATTGTCCCAATTCCACTGCCCACTTCAGAATTCGCCCAGAAAAGTTCGCCCTTTCAAATAGAGCCTTGAGTGGGAAGGCTGTGAGAACAACTATGGTGTGGGCGTGAAAGTAATGTGACAACTTCCTTGAGGCCATCATTAAGGCCAAGGCCAGTTTCTCCAGTGGCAAATACCTCGTTTCGGCGCCTAACAATGTCTTGCTGACGTAGAAGATTGGAAGATGCTGGATGCCTTCTGCTCGAACCAATACTGCACTTACCGCGTGCTGAGAGACTGCCAAGTAGAGGAAGAGTTCTTCTCCAGGTATTGGGGTGACAAGTAGTGGTGGAGAAGACATGTATTCCTTCAAACTCTCCAGAGCTCGGTCACATTCTTCGTCCCACTCAAACTTAGCTTTTAATGACTGAAAGAATGGACGCAATCTGTCTGAAGATCGGCTGATGAATCGGTTAAGTGCTGCTGCCATGCCGGTGAGATGCTGCACTTCTTTCACTGAGTTAGGCCTCTCTAATTCCTGAATTGCTTTGATTTGGGAGGGGTCTGCCTCAATACCCCGGTTGGTCACCAGGAAACCCAGAAACTTGCCAGACCCTACACCGAATGCGCACTTAGAAGCGTTAAGGCGCAGCTTGTGTTTCTTCAGGATCTGGAACATCTCATCTAGGTCCTTTAGATGGTCATCCGCATCCTTGCTTTTGACCACCATGTCGTCGATGTAAGCCTCCATTGTTCTGCCTAACAATGGCTCGAACATCTTTGTGACCATTCTCTGGAATGTCGCCCCTGCGTTCTTTAGGCCAAAGGGCATGACCTTGTAGCAGTATAGTCCTCTTGGAGTGGTGAAGGATGTTACTTCCTGATCAGGTTCGTGCATGGCTATCTGATGGTAGCCTCTGTATGCGTCAAGGAAGCTAAGCCTGCTGTGCCCAGCTGTTAGGTCCACCAATTGATCTATCCTTGGTAGGGGGAAACTGTCCTTCGGACATGCTTTGTTGACCGTCTTGTAATCGACGCAGACGCGCCACTTGCCATTCTTTTTTGGCACCACGACTGTGTTGGAGATCCACTTGGGGTAATGTACCTCTCTGATTGCTCCTGCCTCCAGTAGGTTACCCACTTCTTCTGCCACTATCTCGGCGTGGTGGAGTGCCGATCTGCGTGTGCGTTGAATGACCGGTCTGGCAGATGGGTGGACATTGAGTTGGTGGCAGATGAGGTTTGGATCAATGCCTGGCATGTCGTAAGGCGTCCAGGCAAACACTTCGATGTTGGAGGTCAGGAATTCCATAACCTCCAACCTCTCAGCGCTGGATAACGACGAACCAAGCAAGAAGAACTTATCCGGGTTCTTTTCGTCGATTCTTACCTCCACCAAGTCTTCCACCGCTTTCTGATCAGCCGCTTTGCCAACCTCTGCGAACAGTTCATTACTCTCAGGTTCTTCAACCGAATGAACATATCCTTTGGCAGCGCGGCTGCCATTCGTTGTGACGAAGCATTGTTTGGACATAATCTGGTCCCCATATACTTCTTCAATTATTCCGGTGTCGTTGGGAAATCGCATCACTTGGTGGTAGGAGGATGCCACCGAGCGCATGGCATGCAGCCATGTCCTGCCCAAGATAACGTTGTAGGTGGAGGGGACCTTTATTACCCAAAACTCCACTTGTTTCGTCACACTCCCTGCTCTGACTGGGAGGATAATTTTGCCGACGGGCCACTCTGGCATGGAGTTGAATCCGATAAGGGGAGATACGGCAGGCGCCAAGTCTTTATCTTGCAACTTTAGTTGCTTGAAGGTTTCATAATACATGATTTCACACGAACTACCTTGGTCAATCAAAATCCGCTTGACGTCAAAATCCTTGACTCGAAGAGTGACGACCAAGGCATCGTTGTGAGGGCAATAGATCCTTGCCAAGTCTTTATCCGAAAAGGACATGACATTTGTGGCCTCTATCTTCCCCTTTTTGACGACTGGTTGGACACTTAGTACCTCTCTGAAGTGCTCAGCCTTTTTGATTGAACCTCTGAGCTCGCATACACGCTCAG
This sequence comes from Camellia japonica, assembly GCA_030407325.1. NCBI lineage: Eukaryota > Viridiplantae > Streptophyta > Magnoliopsida > Ericales > Theaceae > Camellia > Camellia japonica. Next base: position 137,362,627 of record JAPPVO010000059.1, on the reverse strand, counting down.
GTTCAAAGACTCCATGTATTACGTTGATGACGCCTTGAGGTGGGGCGTCGTTCGGCATGCCATTGGGCATATTCTGGTCCTGGGGGGCTGGCTGTGCCCCTCCTTCTATGTATTTGTCCAGGTGACCCGCTGCCACCAACTCTTCCAGATGCTGCCTCAATGGTGTGCAATTCTCAGTGCGGTGCCCCTTTTCTTTGTGGAAGGTGCACCTCGATCTGTCATCGTAGTCCTTCTGAGCTTCGCCTAACTTAGCTGGCCACTTGACGAAAGGCTCGTCTCGAATTTCGCTAAGTATACGGTAGATCGGTTTCTTGAAGACCGTGGTGATGGCAGTGCGGACTCTCAACCATCTTTTGTCTTGGTCTTCTCCGTTGTCTCTTTTGCCACGTCCGTTTCTGTTCGGACGGTCTACTGCGTTGACCTTGGCTGAGGACTTCTTTTCTGGTACTGCAGTCGCGCCAGATTTTGCTTTGGCACGTGCGCCATCCTCTTCTACCCTGATGTGCTGATGCACTCTCTCCATCAGGGCTTCCATGGTGAGGGGCGGTGTCATGGTGATAGAGTCCCTCAGTCTGTTCCCAACTGGAAGGCCTCTTTTGTATTGCGCAATGGCAAGATTGGTTGGGCAGTCCCCAATCTGGTTGAATGTCTCCCAGTAGCGACTGTTATATGACCTCAGGGTCTCCTTATCACCCATGTCGATGGAGAGTAACTGGTCGATCTCTACTGGGGTTTTCGTGTTTGTTCTGAATCGCGTTACAAACGCCTCCGCCAGTTGCGCCCAGGAGGCTATGCTGCCCTCTGGAAGCTTCTCAAACTAAGTCAAGCCTAGGTCACCAAGGCTTGAAGGGAATAGGATGCACATCAAGGCCTCATTCCGCCGGTATACAGCCATGACCTGGCGAAAGTGGCTTAAGTGGGAGTAGGGGTCCGTCTTCCCTTCATATGTTGCGAATTTGGGCTGCAGAAAGCCTGACGGTAGGGGCGCGTTCTCTATTGCTAGGACGAATGGTGAGGTCTGCAGCCTCGCCAATGCCTTGTCCGTTGGTTCGTAGGCCGGGCGCGGCATTGGCATTCCAACCTCGACGCTTCCATGCGTCCGAGGAGCCAACCGCTGTAAGGCAGACACTCTGTGTGGATCGCGCGCCCTGGCGTCCTCCTTCCATCGTGCTTTCTCTTCTAGCACGGTTCGTAGGTCGGACGATCTGGGCAACTCTGTCTGCCTAGACCTTGTCTGGTGCGTATGCGAGGGCCAGTATGTGCTTCCCTCAGTGTTTGACCTCTCAGACCTCGTCCTCTCAGACCTGGAGTGGCGAGTTCTGGAAGATCTGGATTGCGTGTCGCCTGTCCTGAGGCTCTTGTTCTCCCCTTGTGAGGGTGTAGTATTCCTACTACGACTTTCCGAGTGGCGAGGGGGCGTCTTGTTTGTGCGCCCCTCTCCTGTCGCCACTTCTTTTCCTTTCACCTGACGTTTCAGAGATTCCATGTCTGCTGCCATCCGACGGATTAATTCGTCTTGTTCCCTGACGCGATCTTCCAAAGTTTGAGGATCAATTCTGCGTCTTTGTCTTTCTGGGCTTTGCGATCGAGAGGGATGAGGGTTGTTATTCCGACTTCGACCCCTTGCATCCCTCCTGGAGTTTTGTCTATGTGGTTCCAGGTTCGCCATGGGAGTGACCACGGGTAGGCCTTCACACCTTGCACCCCCTTCTGGAGTTAGTCCGTCAACGGCGGACTGAGGTAATTCTTCGTTGTTCGCCATTGATTTTTGGGAGAAAAAGCTTGATCAAGAGGTTGTTCTTGTCTGAATTCCCACAGACGGCGCCAATTGTACGGGAAAGAAATATACCTTCTCGTATAATCCTGTTGATCAAGTTGGCGTTCCTCCGTACGACGTCGCTTGGTCACCTGAAAACACAAACGTGAGCTGGCCGGCGGGTGTGTGCCGGAAGCCTCTTCGATGCCTAAGTCAGTAAGCAAGACAAATAGGCAAAAGCTCTGTGTATTCAGAAAGCAAAAATTGTATTATTCCTCCAAAGGTGATATTGGTGAGCTTATATAGGTTTTGCGTGGCACAATCCTGGTAAGACTCTTACTCCCCCATGTAGAGTCCTTCTAGGATTACTCCTCCCTGCGTAGAGTCCTCCTAGGATTCATACTCCTGGAAAATAATGCTTATCCTCCAACACCCTCCCTCACTGCTTTAACCAAGTGAGATGGTTCTTCCACGACCGAACTACCACATGACCGGAATAATATTGCCGTATTGAATAGGCAGATCTGGCCGAACTATCTCTTAGTTCGGCTCTCCCATTCCTCGCTTCTACTCTGGTTTCATATGCCAAAACCGGACTATCCATAGAAGTGTCCGATCGACTTAATATAAACGGCCCAGAGGATGTTACTCTTGTACTCCGGTTCAAAAGACGTAACCGGACTAACCAGAAACCGAACTACAAAATCCCATCTGACAACCGGACTAACCATAGTACTCCTCTGACCGGTGTATGCATTATCTTTCACATTTGGGCTTATCTCGGCCCAACTACTAGCTCGGCCCAATTTATCAATATAAATTACCCTCTCAAATTATAAAATTGCACTTTTTAATTTTTATTTTTAGAAACAAAAACTATATCTATGATAAAATATAAATACATTATTATTTTGTAAGAGTTTCATAATTTTAGTTTGCTATAAATTAGATGATATTGTAAATTTTGTGAAACTCAATAATAATAATTATTATTTTTTACTAATTACATTTTTTTTAGTATGCCATATAATAGTAATAATAATAATAAGTTTTTTTGTGGAATTCAATGTAGCAAATTTTGTTTTAATAAAAAATTTGAATAACAAAATAAAAATGACAAAATGAATTATCAGTGACCCTTATTCTCTTATCTTTCGTGAAATCATCATTTATCTACCAAGCATAACTTTTAGATGTTCTCACAATCACTAGTTTTGGCGTCTTACATTGGGCCATTTTTTTATTCTTTTCTCTCACTCACCTTTGCTTAATGGATCCTCGTAGCATGGGTGTAATTTTTTAAAATTATTTTATAAACCATAAAACTCGTGCGATGCACGGGTTTAAATAAATAATTAAAAATTAATTTCCAAATTAAATAATAAAATAAAATTTATCTATAAGTAATAAATAAACTATGGTAAAATATATTTTTAAAAAAGTGCAATAAAATTACAAAAATTATATTTACAATGAAATATAAATGTATTTTGTCTTATAAGTTTTGCAATTTAGTTTATTTTATGTCAAAAATGACACAATTATATAATAAATTATATTTGTCAATTTATTAGCAACCCATTGTCTATTTTGTAAAAGTTTAAAAATATGTCTACTTAGATATAAAATTAGTTTCTCCTATGCCATAATTCACGAATACAAAAAAATAAAAGTTGGCTTGAGGATTTATAATTATGCTAGAGACTAAAAGTGATATAATTTACTTGACTCAACATTTATCTCATCTTGACCATGACCTAATCATTAAAAAATTGTCTTAGTCTATTTTTAAGTATGAACCACTTAACTTATTTATTTATTAAATTGGTGAATAAATATATGTTAATATTTTTTAGGATAAATTATAAATACACCCCCTGAGATTTGCTTAAAATACAAATTGCCTCTTGTGTTTTGAAAAATTACAAATACCCTCTTATTAGAATTTTTTTATTTAATAGAATTAACTAAAAAAATGAAATTCATAATTGCTCTCCTATACAATAATAAAATTACCTAAATTATTAATTGAAACATATTTTTAATATCATTAAAAATTTTTAATTGACTTGATGATTTATTAATAAAATGGGCGATTTGTTATAAAATTAGAAATCTCAGGGGGTGAAGTGCAATTTTCAAAATCACAGGAAGCGATTCGTATTTTAATGAAATCTCAAGAGATTTATTTGTAATTTATTCTATTTTTTTGTAATAAAATATATAAGAGTTGGCTAAAGGATTCATAATTGTGCTAGACACTAAAAGTGATATAATCTAATTTACTTAACATTTATATTAACTTGGTCATGACCTAATTATTAGAGAATTGTCTTAGTTTATGTCTAAGTATGAATCACTTAACTCATTTATTTATTAAATTTGTGAATACATATATGTTAGTATTTTTTATAATAAATTAATAAATATATACATGTTTATGCATAGTTAATAAAAAAAATTAAAACTTTGATAGAATTTTATATTTATATTTAAAATTATTACATGAATAGTTAAGTGTATTTATGTGTGAAAAAACTATTCAAGATCAGCCTAAAATATGGGTATTATTCTAACTATACTTTGGACTTGATTTAAAAGTTTGATCGATCAATTAATAAAAATAATTGGTAATAATCAATTTAAATTTTATATTTAAATTATATTATGATTTCTCAAGTTTTGAATATGATGAACTAATTTGAGGGATAGTATTTGCATTAAACATTAAAATTAGTTTAGAAATTAGATTAAAATCAATTTTTATACGAACGATTAAATTCTTAGAGAATTATCTTCATTTATACCCAATTCATGATCACTAAACCCACACTTTTTTTTTTTTGAATTAGTAAATATATTATGATTATTTTTTTTATAACCAAAATAAGAAAATGTGTGTATATTTTTGGCATATTTATATAGTTATTGTAAAAAATTTATATATTTATATTAAAAAATTTGATACAAATAATTAAGTATTTTATATATGAAAAAATTATATAATACTAGGTTGACCTAAAATATAGAGCTTGTTCTAGTCCTACCTTGGGCTTGATTTAAAAATTGATCAGTTAATTAGTGAAAATAGTTAATAATAATCAGTTTAAGTTTATGCTTAATAATTTGTTAAGTTATGATGGGTATGAGCTAATACTAGATCAAATACTAAAAGTAGTGTAGAAACTAAATTTGGTTGATTTTTATGCTATACTTTAATCAAATTTTTAGGTAATCGTTTTAGTTCATGCCTAGCCATCACATTGCCCACTTATTTATTTTTTAAAATGGTAAAAATATTGTAAAAATTTTTATAACCCAAATAAAAAATATGTATATATATATGAATATATATTTGGCATATTTATTAATATTCTAAAACTTCAATTAAGAAATTATATATTTATTCTTAAAATATGTCTAACATTAAATTATATTTACATATGAAAGAATTATTAAGATCGGATTAAGTTAGTTCATAGATTTTATTTTTAGTATAGAACTTGATCAAAGAAGTGAAATCTCAAAACAAATCATAATTTTTAATTAAAATTTTATTTAATACAAATTTTCACATAAAATGCTTTAATATTTTAAAAATAATTAATTATTAGTGAAATAAAGTTACCATTATAAAAAACACTAAAAAAATTGTCTTTTTTAGTAGTGTGAAAATCCATTAACTAAATATTAAATTGAGGAGATATAGAAATTTTTTTTTTAAAAAAATTTTAAAAATTTTTCTGGAGAACAAAATCAATGAATGTGACTAATAGGAATGGTGCTTATATTCATACATAATTTCTTTTCACACCCATCACATGTATTAAAAACTTTATAATTTAGGCATGAATATTAGTGCATATGAGTGTACAAAACAAATAAAAAAAGTGTACAAAAGAAATTAAATGTGTGTAATTAAATCAAAATATTTTGAAAGTTCTTAATTTTTTTTTATCATGAATTTTAAATAGGTATATATGGTAAGAATAATATAGTAATATAATAAGAAGCATGTTTTAATTTTTTTTAAAAGAATAAAAATCAGTAGGCGATGATTAGATTGAAAAGATATAGAATTTTTTTTTTTATCTTTCCTTTTGAAAATCATAAATTATGGAATTAATAATTTTAAAAATTATTATTTTAATGGATTAGCCAATACTATTTTTTTAATTCAATAAATTAACAAATTTAGTATGAAATTTTAAGCTCCCACAATGTTTCTCACAAAAAACCCTTTTATGATTATGATTATATGTTAAACTTATTTATTTTGATGATTTATTTAATTATGTTTTAATTTATTTGGAAGAGAAAAATAGAATCAAAATTTATTTTGATGATTTATTTGAAAGAAGACAATAGAATCAAAATTTATTTTGATGATTTATTTGAAAGAGAAAAATAGAATCAACATTTATTTTGATGATTTTATGTTTTAATAGAATCAAAATTTATTTTGTCCCATTATTTCTCACCTAAACCTTTATCCTAAATGTTGTTAGAATGTATTTAATATTTGATTAAATCAGGAGTTCAAATAGCCCAAAAATAGAGGTTCAAACAGCCCAACACAGCAGCAATTCAAAAGGTTCAAGTGGAAGATATTCAAATTTGTAATAATGGAGTGGAAGATATTCAAATTTGTAATAATGGAGTAGAAGATATTCAAATTTGTAATAATGGAGTGGAAGATATTCAAATTAGTAATGATGGAGTACAACGGTTATAAACGGTTATAAATTCAAATGACTACAACGGCTATAAACAGTTATAAATTCAAATGAATACAACGGCTATAAACACCTATAATTTTTATTATATATACCAAAACCTCTAATGTAAATAAGTTACAAAAAACCTGAAAATATTCTTTGATCTATAATCACTCACATCTATTCTCTGAAAAATTCTCTGAGGAATGTTCTTCAATTTTTGTTTACATCATCTCTCAGAAATTATACAGAGCCTTATAGCTTTAAGCCCATCTTTCCTGTGTGAGGTTTATAGAAAAACCAAAGCTTCATTTTATATATCTATCTTTGAGAGATAATTCTTGTAGCTTTCTGTGAAAGCAAAAACACATTCTTTTCAATCTTGTAAGAGTGTAGTACACTCAGTGTTCTTGACTTAGAAAGTCTGTGTAAAATCCGTGGAGGATTGCTCCATTTGTAAAGAGGTTGCTAGCACCCCCGTAAAGCTAGAGCATAATAGAAAATCTCAAGTGAAGCTTGAGGAGTGGACGTAGGCCGAGTTGAAGCCGAACCACTATAAATTTATTTGACTCTCTTTCCCTTATCTCTTTATTTTATTTAAATTGCTGTAACTATATTTCACATTTTCACTGTGCTAAAATCATTAACTGACATAGTTGTTAGAACACTTGTTTTAATTATTTTTATTTCATTAACTATATTTATCTATTGTGCTAGTCATAATTTTTATTAGGGTATTATTAATTTTTAATTGTAAAAACCTAATTCACCCCCCCTCTTAGGTTGTCTTTTGGGTAACAATTGGTATCAGAGCCTAGACTCTTGTTTTAGATTTAACCATCTAGGGGTTTCGATCCATGGCAACCTTAGCTGAAGGACAAGCCACAAATAGCCACCATTGTTTGACGGAAACAAGTATAATCATTGGAAGGATAAGATGACCCTATACCTACAAGCCACTAATTATGCCACGTGGATTATTGTCACCAAAGGTCCAAAAACTCCTACCAAATTAGTAGACAATATTAGTGTACCTAAAACTAAAGATGAATGTGATAAGAGAGATCATAAATTATTGCAAGTCAATACTAAAGCCAAACTCACCCTTGTTTGTAGATTAGACTCTAAGGAGTATAATAGAATTTCAATTTGTGATTTGGCAAAGGAAATTTGAGACAAACTTGAGGTAACGTATGAAGGTACAAACCGAGTGAAGGAATCTTGTATTGATATGCTTGTTCATAGTTATGAATTGTTTAAAATGAATTCTGATGAATCTATTTCAAGTATGTGTACTAGATTTACTGAAATTGTAAACTCTTTGAAATCTCTTGGCAAAATTTATACTAACAGTGAGTTGGTAAGAAAAATTCTTAGGTGTTTACCAAAGAATTGGGAAGCAAAGGTCACGGCCATTATAGAAGCTAAAAATCTCTCCACACTTGGATTGGATGAGCTTATGGGTTCGCTTATGACTCATGAGATCACTATGAAAAGGACATGAGGATGTTGAAAACAAAAAGAAAAGTGGAATTGTATTCAAAGCCTCATCAAATGAAGAAGAACATGAAAACTCTAGTGAGGATGGAAGTTATGCCATGTTTAGTAGAAATCTCAAAAAGCACTTCAAGAAAAACAATTATGGAGGAAGAAGACCTTTCAAGAAAGAGTACAACAAAGATAACAAGAAAGAGCCTATAATTTGCTATGAGTTCAAAAATCCTGGACATATGAAGATGGATTGTCCAAAATTGAAGAATCATGAAAAAGACTACAAAAGAAACAAAAAGGCCATGGTAGCAGCTTGGGGAGAAAGTGAAGATGAAAGCTCAAGTGATGAAATTGAAAATGAAGTAGCCAACTTATGTCTCATGGCTCTTGAAGATGAAAACTTTACTCAAGATGAGGTAACTACTCTTTATGAAGAACTTGAAAGTGCATTCCATGAACTACAAGGTGAATTTAGAAAAGTGTGTGTCAAAAATAATGTGTTGAAGAAATCTGTTGCATCTTTATCTATTAATGTAGAAGAATTAAAGAAAGAAAAATTTGTTTTGAAAAATGATTTTGACACCATCTCTAATGAGAAAATTGCTTTACAAAATAATGTTGATGATTTAACAAAAACACTTGAAAATTTTGTAAAAAGTAGAGATAATCTTAACATGCTTCTTGAAAATCAAAGATGTGTTTTCAATAAGGCGGGCATTGGATATGACTCTATTAAAAAATAAAAGAATCTCAATACAATTTTTGAAAATGCACCTCTCATGACTCACCCTCATATTACTTGTCATTATTGTAGAAAGAAATGCCATTATATATTTTCTTGTCCATTAAAAAATAATATAAACATGAGAATTAAAAAGATTTGGATTGTTAAGAGATCTAACAAAACTAACCAAGAAAGACCAAGAAACTATGGGTACCAAAAACCAATACTTGATTGTCATCTTGTAGGTTTGCTTTAAGTCCAAAGCTAAAGAAGGGAAGTGGTACCTTGATAGTGGATATTCCAGACACATGACCGGAGATAAATCTTTCTTTACTAAACTATCATCCAAAGATGGAGGATTTGTTATTTTTGGAGACAATAAGAAAGGAAAAATCATCGGTATTGGTAGCATTAGTATTTCTCCTAACCCTTCTATTAAAAATGTTTTACTTGTTGATGGACTTAAGCATAACCTACTTAGTATTAGTCAATTATGTGATAAAGGTAATCGAGTTATTTTTGATAAATCACATTGCACAATTGAAAGCACGAATGATCATAAAGCTTTATTTGTTGGTAATCGTCATGATAATGTTTATGTTTTTTATCTTGATGATCTCTATGTTAGTGACGTTAAATGTTTATATGTTAATAATGAAAATAGTTGGTTATGGCATAGAAGACTTGGTCATGCTCATATGGATTTAATTGCTAAACTTTTGAGAAATGATTTGGTCATTGGACTTCCAAAAATTAAATTTGAAAAAGATCATCTTTGTAATGCTTGTCAATAAGGAAAACAAACTAAAACATCATTTAAATCAAAATCTCATATTTCCACAACTACACCTTTAAAATTATTGCATATGTATTTATTTGGTCCCTCAAGGACATCTAGTCTAGGTGGTAAACATTATTGTCTTGTTATTGTTGATGATTATTCAAGATTTACATGGGTTATGTTTTTAGCACACAAAGATGAAACATTTTCTTCTTTCACAAAACTCTGTCGTAGAATTCAAAATGAAAAAGACTTTCTTATTACTAATATTCGAACCGACCATGGTAGAGAACTTGAAAATGAGAAATTTGAATTGTTTTGTGATGAGCATGGTATTGGACATAATTTTTCAGCACCTAGAACCTCTGAACAAAATGGTGTAGTAGAAAGAAGAATAGAACTTTAGAAGAGATGAGTAGAACAATGCTTTGCGAAAATAATCTTCCTAAATATTTTTGGGTCGAAGCCGTTCACACCGCATGCTATATTTTAAATCGTGCATTAATTAGACTTATTCTCAAAAAGACTCTTTATGAACTTTGGCATGATAGAAAGCCCAACATTAGTCACTTGCATGTTTTTGGTTGTAAATGTTTTGTGCATAATAATGGTAAGGATAACTTAGGTAAATTTGATTCAAAATCTGATGAAGTAATTTTTTTTGGCTATTCCTTAACTAGCAAAACTTATCGTGTTTTTAATAAAAGAACTCTTGTTGTAGAAGAATCTATACATGTGGTATTTGATGAAACTAACATCTCTGCTCAAAAGCAAATTGTTAGTGATAATATAGATTTGAAACCAATTGTGGAAGATTCAAGTATCTACAAAGAAGAGAATCAACCATGTAAGTTGAACAAAGAGATTGAACAACCTATTCTCCCACCTCAAGAAGAAGGAGGAAACAATGATTATTTGCCAAGATAATGGAAGTTTGTTCATAATCACCCTAAGGATTTAATCCTAGGTGACCCTACAAAAGGTATTGAAACTCGCTCTTCACTTAGAAACATTTGTAATAACTTGGCTTTTCTCTCATAGATTGAGCCTAAAAACTTTCAAGAAGCCGAATTCGATGAACATTGGATGATAGTTATGCATGAAGAGCTTAACCAATTTGAGAGAAACAAAGTATGGGAACTTGTGCCAAAACCTAAATATCATACCATTATCGGTACCAAATGGATCTTTCGAAACAAGCTTGATGAATCCGGCACAATTATAAGAAACAAGGCTAGACTTGTTGCACAATGATACAATCAAAAAGAAGGTATTGATTTCGATGAAACCTTTGTTTCGGTTGCTAGATTAGAAGCCATTCGCATGTTACTTGCATTTGCATATTTTAGAGATTTCAAACTTTATCAAATGGATGTAAAAAGTGTTTTTCTAAATAGTTTATAAATGAGGAAGTTTATGTTAAACAATCCCCAAGTTTTGAAGATCATGCTTTTCCAAATCATGTTTTTAAACTATCAAAAGCTTTATATGGTTTGAAACAAGCACCTCATGCATGGTATGAACGATTAAGTAAATTTTTGATTGAAAATAATTTTTCTAAAGGAACAATTGACACAACACTTTTTGTTAAAACTAAAAATGATGATTTACTTATTGTGCAAATATATGTGGATGACATTATATTTGGTGCTACTAATGAAACTTTGTGTAAAGAATTTGCTAAGTGTATGCAAGGTAAGTTTGAGATGAGCATGATGGGAGAGCTAAATTATTTCCTTGGGCTTCAAATCAAACAATATAAGGAAGGAATTTTTATCAACCAAGCTAAGTACACAAAAGAACTACTCAAAAAGTTTGGTATGTATGACTCAAAAATAGCTGGAACACCTATGAGCACATCCATTAAGCTAAACAAGGATGAAAAAGGTAAGTCCATTGATCAAACAAAATATCGAGGTATGATCGGCTCACTTCTTTATTTAACTGCAAGTAGACCCGATATTATGTTTAGTGTTTGTATGTGTGCTAGATATCAATCAAATCCTAAGGAATCACATCTCAGTGCTGTTAAAAGAATTTTTAGATATCTTGTTGGCACTCAAAATTTGGAACTGTTTTATCCTAGAGGTGTTGTATTTGATTTAATTAGTTACTCGGATGCCGACTTTGCTAGATGAAAACTTGATAGAAAAAGCACCAGTGACACTTGTCACTTTCTTGGTAACTCATTAGTATCTTGGTTTAGCAAAAAGCAAAATTCTATTCCTTTATCAACGGCCGAAGCTGAATATATAGCTTTCGGAAGTTGTTGTGCCCAAATACCTTGGATGAAATAACAATTGGAGGATTTTGATTTGCATTATGATAATATCTCTATTAAATGTGATAATACTAGTGCCATCAATTTAAGCAAAAATCCGGTTCAACACTCACGAACAAAACATATTGAAATTCGACATCGTTTTTTAAGAGATCATGTTCAAAAAGGGAATATTGTACTTGAATTTGTAAATACCGAAAAACAATTGGCAGATATTTTCATAAAACCCCTAAGGGAGGATCGTTTCAATTTTATTCGTGGCGAGCTTGGAATGTCGATTTCTACTTAAAAAGTTTTGTTATGATTGTGAAACTTGAATTTTTGTTAAAATGATATCTGTGTATTGCTACATCGATATGGAAACATTTATATCAATTGAATGCTCTCAAGTCCTTATACATTTATTCTCCTATCATTTTCCTCCTCCTCCTCTAGATTCTGACTCATGATTTCCTTTTGATAATGTCACAGGGGGAGAAATTATATGATGTTATGTATTATGGTATTATTTTCAAATTATGATATTATTTGAGAACTAATCTGATGATTATGTATTTATCGTTTGATATCTCAGTCTTATATCATGTTGTTAATTCAAGCTTATTTATTACATATGTGCTAACCTATGTATTTAGAAATGAATTCAAGGAGCATGACTTGAGGGGGAGCCTTTCTTACTCCCAAATCAAATCAAAACATCATTGTGTGCCATCATCAAAAATGGGGACATTGTTAGACTTATTTATTTTGATGATTTATTTAATTATGCTTTAATTTATTTGGAAGAGAAAAATAGAATCAAAATTTATTTTGATGATTTATTTGAAAGAGAAAAATAGAATCAACATTTATTTTGATGATTTTATGTTTTAATAGAATCAAAATTTATTTTGTCCCATTATTTCTCACCTAAACCTTTATCCTAAATGTTGTTAGAATGTATTTAATATTTGATTAAATCAGGAGTTCAAACAGCTTAAAAAATGAGGTTCAAACAGCCCAGCACAGCAGCAGTTCAAAAAGTTCAAAAGATTCAAGTGGAAGATATTCAAATTTGTAATAATGGAGTGGAAGATATTTAGTAATGATAGAGTACAACGGCTATAAACGGTTATAAATTCAAATGAATACAACGGCTATAAACAGCTATAATTTTCATTATATATACCAAAGCCTCTAATGTAAACAAGTTACAAAAAACCTGAAAATATTCTTTGATTTATAATTACTCACATCTATTCTCTGAAAAATTCTCTGAGGAGTGTTCTTTAATTTTTGTTTACATCCTCTCTCAGAAATTATACACTGAGCCTTATAGCGTTAAGCCCATCTTTCCTGTGTGAGGTTTACAGAAAAACCAAAATTTCATTTTATATATCTATTTTTGAAAGATAATTCTTGTAGCTTTCTATGAAAGCAAAAACACATTCTTTTCAATCTTGTAAGAGTGTAGTACACTCAGTGTTCTTGACTTAAAAAGTCTGTGTAAAATCCGTGGAGGATTGCTCCATTTGTAAAGAGGTTGCTAGCATCCCCGTAAAGCTAGAGCATAGTGGAAAATCTCAAGTGAAGTTTGAGAAGTGGACGTAGGCCGAGTTGAAGCTGAACCACTATAAATTTGTTGCCTCTCTTTCCCTTATTTCTTTATTTTATTTAAATTGCTGTAGCTATATTTTACATTTTCACTGTACTAAAATCATTAACTGACATACACTACAAGAAAAGGGAGTATAAAACACGGAAGCTTTTGCGATGGCGCGTTCCCGTTCGCAAAAAATGATCTTTTGCGACGGCAGATTGAACCGTCGCAAATAAAGAGCTTTAGCGACGGCGTTGTACCGTCGGTAATAAAACTACACGGGTAGTGTGATAAATACGGAAGTATTAGTGACGACGTTTTTTACCGTCGCAAAAAAAAAAAATTTTTTGAGACGGCATAAGTTTGCTGTCGCAAATAGTGGACAATTTGCGACGGTAAATGTCCGTCGCAAAAAAAGCCTTATCAAAAGGGCATCGGTTTATCTATAATTATTTATCATTTTGCGATGGTGTAAAATGTACCGTCGCAAAAAATAAAAAAAAAATTTTGCCCCGCCCTCCCCATTGTTTGGCGCTCGATCATTTGGATCGAAATCCCTAAATGTTTGAAACATATTTTTTCCCCCCAAAATCCCCAAACGAGCGACGAACGGCGAACAGCTTTCTCTCTGGACGAGCGATGAACGGCGAGCAGGCTAGCAGTGGTGCGGTGGTGCGGCGACGACGACAGATAGCGGTGGTCCGGTGACGACTTTCTCACTCAGCGTATGCTCTCTCTCTCTCTTCTCTCTCCTCTCTCTCTCTCTCTTTGTATATATATATATATATATATTAGCTGTTCAAAAAAATATATATATATATACATGAATATATATGATTAGTGTAAATTATTTAGTGTAATGAACCACATGATAGGTTGAGTAGACAGTAAGGTATTATTTGCACAAAATGGTTCCCCTCAAGTTTGAACTTAGGGTCTTAAGGTTAACAGGTCGAGTTTAATCACTGAACCAATATGAAGGGAAAAGAAAATGGAAAAAAATAAAGTGAATGAATTAGACATTACTTCTTTTTTTTTTTTCTCTCATTTTTTTTTCTTTTATCGTGCAGAATGTATATATCGTATAAAGTATTTTAACATGTGCTTTGAAGGCACACGTTAACAAAATCATTTCTTTTTAGTGAAAGTGGAATTCATAATTTGTTTAGATCTCTTCTGTTTAATTGATTTTGTCTAGATCCTCATTTTTTTCATAAAAAAATAAAAGGGAAAGAAGGATCTCCTCGAGTGAATCCCTCATGTTCATGTTTAGTTTCATTCATTTCAGAAGTTTTTATTTTTACTTCTTTTTCTTCCTCACTTTTCACCATTTCTTCCGTTTTTAAGATTTGATTCATTTTTTTTTATATAGTAAAAATGAGTGACAATATGTAAATAGCAGACTTAAAAGTTATAAATAATCAAATATTCGAGATCCGAGCCATAAAATTTCTTATTTCCCTATTAATAGATTTGTGGAAAATTGTACTTTTAAGTGTATGTTTTTTTAAAAAAATTACAAATTAATTTAAATTTTATTAACGATAATAATTAAAATTATAAATTATAACTTTTATATGAATACATGTGTCAATGTCCTTTACATGACGCTGCCATGTCATCTCCATTACATTCTTACAAGTTAATTAGTTGGCATGTGTTGACCTTTGGGCCAATGACGAATATAAACATATCTAAGCTATTGGCGACACATGCAGCTGCTACAGATGTGATCAAGGCTACATATCACAATTTTTAACAAAAATGTTATGAATCATTCTTATCAATTCATAATTTTATTCCGAATATTATTGTGTAGTAAAAATTAAATTAATGAAGTGTGAGATTTATAAATAAAATAAATTTGAATCATTGATTTTTAAGTAAATTCTGAATTCATAAATGTAATTTGTAATGTTGAAATTTTTATCTTAAAATTTATCATATGGTATAAAATTTAAAATAAGTGAACGAGGATTACAATCACAATGGATTTGGTCATTAAATTATTTATTCGGGTCATTAATTTTAGAAGTTTCTGGATTGATCAAAACTCAAGATATGTATATAGATTTCAATACTTAAACATAGAGCTTATCTAATAATATCTAGTTAGTATGTTTGTTAGTGTCCCTATAATTATTAAATTTTAAAATTAATCATTTGTGATTACAATATCATTTTAAGTTTGAAAAGTTCCCTTAAATAAATTTTGAATTTATA